>JAMZAV010000368.1:600000-835909 GCA_024449915.1 Sweltsa coloradensis
GGGTCTAATGCTGGAGCCTCGTCCAATGTTTGGGGAGCAAAATGGGTTGATCATCCACAGTATTTGCTTTGAGCAGGATGGTCGTTGGTAGTGCCTGTGTTCAATGTGGCATACTTGACAGTGTAAGCCATGGGAGGCACAGTGTATGGGGGAGGTGGACGAGGTGTCCACGGACGAAGCAGTTTAGGCCAACCCTTGCCCCATCAGTTTTGAATGTTCTTGGGGATGGTGAGTCACCGTGCACGTCGTCTACACCGACAGCAGCTGAGAACTTTGCGTGGCTTGACATTAATCCTGGGGGGATACACTCAAGTAGTCTGGCTTGTTGGGAGAGGTTTCAGCAATTGCTTGGTCTATGGGTCAAGTGGGTCAACAAATGTGGTCGAGCATATGTTGGTAAAAAGACCGGTGTGTACGAATCCATATAGGGTAAGTCATACTGAGCGTGAGATTATTATAGGTGAGATGTTAGAATCCGGTGTGATTTGCTCTTATCTAGGTCAGTGCGGTCGTCTCCAATGTTGATAGTCCGGAAGCGAAACGGGAAGTATCAGATTTGTGTTTTTATTTCCGGGCAGCCAACAAGATTCTAAAAAAGGATTCACATCTGTTTTTACTGGGGAATGTGATGGATAGAAACATAATATTATGTAGAAGTGGACTGTATATTTTTATTATATAAGAGAAAAACACGTAAATAGCACGGGAGAAAAATTTCAAAAGAGAATGGTGCCATGGATTCCGAACGAATTCTTAGCTATTAGCAACGGATAAACAACACAAAGAATAAACAACATATTAACTAACAATATAAACAAAGAGCAGTGCCTATAGGCACATTGAATAATGTTAGTCTACAAGGCCGCTTCGCGAACGCTTTTTGCAGTCGCGTTGATGGATGAGCTTTTTTTTAATAATATTTCTGTCCAATGATTACGTTTATAAGTGGGAACGAATTATTTAATTTTTGTATTCTTGTTTCCACCCAATAATAAAGATAGGGAAGACTGCCCCTAACGGCAGTACACCTTCAACTTGTAAGGATGTTGAATCTCATCCCTTCCACGTGACAGCCACGTGTACTGCGTGACAAAGACAATCAGCAGTTTGGGTTGAACATGTGCTGAAAGTTTAGACGTAAAGCCTATTGTGTCGAGCATGTAGACCTGCAGCACTGACCATCATCGGACGCACCAATCCACGCAACGTTGCTGTAAGACACGCCAAGGATGCCGCATCACGACAGTGTTGCATTCAACGCGTGACAGAGCAGAACGGTATCTATCTATAGCTAGAGTATATTGCAAGGTATCTCGGATCCCTAGATTGACCGTCTTTTACAGCGAGTGAGAAGTCGTGGTGACTCAGTAAACTTTGATTGGATGAGCGAAGCGAAGACTTCAATTTCACTGACCCTCCAAGAAAATTAGCTCGGGTGTGTTTTTGTTTGTTTGTTTTTCTGTCTGTTTTTTCGCGCTCTACCGGACAAACGGCATGTGCGATCTTGATGAAAATTGAAGGGGACCTTTGAAATCTCTGAAATTAGACCTGCCACATTTTTGGGTACAATCGAAGATATATTTCTCATGAATATCATACTAATATGATTTTTTCGATTTTTAATGTGATATTTTCGTGACATTTGGGTCGATTCTGACCAAACGGGTGGGGCTACATCGTTCATATTTTACATGTACATTAAGGTTATGGTGATGTAGTACCTTTTGAAAGAAAAAAATAGCCAGAATTCATAGAAATAAAGGTTTTAATATAAGTTTTTTAATGTGTATAATAAATAATAATTAACAAGTAACTATAGAAACTTGGCAACAATGACGTACAATGCGTACAAAATGCAAGTAGTCTTCGGGCCTACAGATATTTTACATTCTATTAATTGGTATTACCATAGCAACTAGTACTACTTTATAAAAATTATCCTAATTTAACAAAAATGATTTTGCAATGGAACTTGAAGAAGTAAAGCAATCCTACGCATACAAAATTTTTTTGAAAAAAAAAGCTCATCCATCAACGCGACTAAAAAAAGCGTTCGTGAAGCGGCCTAGTACCTTGCAATTGACTTTAGATCGCCGTTTGTATAATTTACTGTCGTTTCTAAAACCATGCGAAATTATAAATTTGTAGTCATTGGAAAGGCTTGAATTTAAGCAGTATAGATTTGAATGAAAATGCTACATAATATTTTGTATTATTACAGATTACAGTAACGATCACTTTACACTATGACAATTAAGTGAATAAAGTGAACGGTTGGGAGTATGGTCTAGTTTCAAGATTATACACATCACACGTGTTTTCTTCCTTCACGTAATTTGAAATTATAGATTTGAAATGCTACCACATATTCTATAACAATAATGAAAATCTAAAATCGAATCTCATTCTAGAATTTTACATTATTACATCGTAATTTTTGTCTCACGCTGCGTATTTTGGAAGGCGTTTCGTGTTCTAAAATGTTTATTCGTTATCGATTGATACCACATTACCTTCAGTTGAAATTTGACGGTAGTTTTTTTGGTGCTAATATCCAAATATAGTGATCCCAATATAATTTGTTTACTTGATAAATTAATAACAAATTTCAACATCAATGCCATATTAACCCTCTCGCTACTGGCGTCCTCTATAGTGGACATCAACTTCCAAAATTTATATCCGGGTAAAAGAAAGTTTTTTTCAATTTGACCCCCTTTTTTAAAAAAAATTCCGAGCATTAAAAATAAATACTTTTTTCCCCAACCTGATTGGACAAAAAGTGCCTTTTATAGAGAAAATCCAAAATACATATCTGCAAAAAAGGCTAAAAATTGAAGAATTTTGGTTTTTCCCGCAAAAGTAATATATTTCTAGTATTGCTACCATTTGAGATACAAAAAATGTAAGATATGCCAAAAATTCAGAAAAAAATCTTGTTTTAGGAATGTACATCAAATTTACATATTTACTCAAAATGAAGCTTGAATTCAAAATCTAAAATTTCCCCAAATTCTTTAAAAAACAGAAAAAAATATTTGAAAAACACCAAAAATCATTAAAAAAAATTAGTATTTTGAATTAATTGATTGAAATAACCTAATTTTGAAAAGCTTTTAATTAACAACCACATTATACATACATAATAGCAACATTATAATAGCATTATATAATAACAGTATTATTATTATTTACGTAATACATTCTTAACGAATTCTTGTGATGCACAAGTGAGTTGTAACAACACGAATAATCGTGACAATTTTCGCGTGTCATGGTAATCTGCAAGATATACAAGATACGAAATTAATAAACCCAAATAGTTTTTTGATCAACCATATAAAAATAATTGTTATCATTTTTTATTCAAATTTAAATTAACAACATTTTATATGGCTAATAATATTTCCAACGAATGGTTTTAGCACAGATGGATCCAATTGATAAGCATTATACTCTTGTATGTTTTATCAAAATATGCTCAAGTGTTCAACACGAAATATATATTTAAACGAATTCGCCCGATTACTATCGGTCATAAACTTAATTTACCTGTACCCTCACTCGTTTTCGCACGTTCTATTCGTCGAAATTCTGCCATTAGTTACTTTTCAACTCGGCTGTTAAAATTCAGATTACCATCAATAATACTATTATGCAAATAATATAGTTAGTGGTTTTGTTAGCCAATGAATAAACACCTAGTTTCACAGTCTCATTTAAATTCATAGCCAGGCTTCTTTTAAGTTGAACTCATTATTTTTGTTGTCTAATTGCAATGGTTAACTTTAGTACGCAAGTACGATCGTCTAATTAAGAAGTACGTACATCTATTCAATATACGACATCTGCATTAGAAAATGTAACGCTCAAAAAGAGTTAATTATTATACTTACAAGAATTATGTTTACTGTCGGATTTGCACTTGTATGTGTTGGAAGTTCATAACATACAAATTAAACCCAATTAATTTTTATAATCATTTCCTGTAGCATCTTAACAAGGTACTATAAACTCCTAATGCTATTTTTCGTAAACAGGTCTTTGTATTTAGAGTTGTTTATAACTTGTTTTCGTCTGGCACTGCGTTTAATAAAGCAATACTATTGTGTGTGCCCCAATAGTGATTGCTTTCAATAAATATCAGGTTCGATTCTCGTCATTGTTAAGAACACTATGATTTGTACCAAAGATTAGATTACTGACTTTACCTTCAATGTCTTCGGCATTCTTTTCCACAATTACTAAATATCCTTTAATGTATACATTTTGCATTAATCGGGCTATCGGGATGGCATGATATCATCAACAAAAAAAACAACAACAACAACAACAACAACAACAACAACAACAACTACTATACAATACTAATAAAAAAAAAACAACGTAAATAAATAATAAAAATAAAAATAAAAATAAAAATAAAAATAATGCACCGCCAATTTGATAATAAGGAAAAATCATCGACGTATCGTGAAACACTTCAAAAAGAGGAAATAATTAAAAGTAAAAATTGCTCTAAGGATATTCGACCGCGTTTTTCTATTTTCTCAAATGTGCTACCAAGTCAAAATATAGTGAAGTCAATGAATGGATTTGAAACCGGGCTCTATTGGAAAATCAAAACTAATTTTTTCAATTTTTTTCTGATCGAGTACACGTTAAATATCGTCAACTACCGACGTTAAATGGTGTGCTTGAACAAATTGAAGTTTGAAATTATTTTGAAGAGGCGATATTTGCCGTGTACCCGACCAGGAAAAATGGAAAAAAATAGTTTTGCTTTTCTAACAGAGCCAGATTTCAAAGCCATTCACTATATTATTTTGACTTGGCAGCATATTTGGGAAAATAGAAAAACGCGGTCGAATAGCCTTAACTATTATCATTTTATTGTACTATATCGGTGTATCTGTCAGTTAATTATAATATTTATATAATTTCTTAATTGCATTTCTAAAAAAATGGTAAAAAAAACTAAATAACCTAAAAACAACTAGGGTTCACTAGGGTTAAATTGATCACAAACAAATATTTTTAGAACACCCACTATTGCACAAAAAATAAATCTATACCATTGGAATTGTTTTTCATTTTTGATCATCAATAAGTTTCACAATTCCAAGGCAAACTTGTTTTCCTTCCGTCAATTTCCAGACAAATTACATATACCATAAACCTACGAAGAACAATGATGCAAGAAATAAAAGTTTTTATTCGGGTTTTACAACCAAGTTTTTGTTTATGGTTTGGCTAATGACGAGTGAAGGTTCCTCTAGTTGCCGCAGCGCACTGCTTGCGGCGCTGCCGTCGCACTCACCGCCTTCTGCAGATCGATGTTATATTCACTCAGCTCATTGCGTATGCAGAGTACAAGACGTATACTCTGGAATCATTAACTAGAGTTTTAATTGACTTCCAATAACCACATTTTATTGTTGCATAATTAAAGACGAAAGAATACCCAACCTAAGTATAATAAAATAATTAAAAACGGATAATTTTTTTTCTTGAAATCCGAAGGCCTTGCTTTGTCTGTGTTTTACTTAATAGCCCCGAGATTTGGGTGGTTAGAACCCAAAAGAGAGGAAATACGATTGTAAAGTTGGAAAAAAGTTCTTGGAAACGAGAATAATGGTAAAGTTTTCTTGAAAATATTCTGGCATATACGTTGATGGACGACCACAAAAAGGGTTCAACCAAATAAAGTCGACGATCATAAAATGTGGGTTATAATTTGCCTTATTGTCTGAGGGTTGATAAAATCAGTATCTTGATTATATGAGAATATCTATTTCTATGCTGGCTTTGATGCAAAGATATCTCCTATAATTACTTCACTAATTGGGGCAAATTAAACAATTCTTTTATTTATTTTATTTTACCACAGACAAGTAACAGTGGATAAATAAAATAGCTCATTTCCTTTGCTTTACTTTTTTCTATCTAATCTCTCTTCAATTTGCTTACACCTTGTATATTATTGCTATGTCAACTCTCTTGTAAACGTGACCACTATAATAAAATACACTCATATAAACTTAATCGCATTTCACATAACCTAACATCGACCATAAACATGGACACCACCACCACCACACCATCAACATCATCATCATCATCACCAACACCAACCACCAATTATTACACTCATTATGATGAAATTAGTTTGTCATCGTACTACTTATCAATATATTTCGATCAACATGTTATTACCAACACGTTCGTAAAGTAACGTTAGTATTTAAAAGTACATATTTCTCATTTCAAGAATAAACTTTCAAAATATTGTTCATGGACTAACTGTCCAAGACTTGTTTAATTAAAAATCAAATCGAAATGTTGTAAGGCTACAATACAAAGTGTGCAATTTAAATGAAAAACAAGTGCACAGTTAGCAAACCTTACTTATCTTTAGTAATGTTTTTTTTTTTTTTTTAAGCTATAGGTTTTATATTTTGCATGTAATGTAAGTCATTTTTCATTTTTCATTTTCAATTGATTCAACATGAGCTTTAATTAATGCAAATTAAAGCAGTTAACTTTACTCCTTCCAACGTAGGCGTACAAATCACAACTTAGAGTGACATGTGTGATTTAAATGTCAGATGACTGAGATTAAAGTGCTGGGTTATAAAGCATAAACTCGCTGTGTCATTATCAGTCTTGGGGTTTTATGACTAGCTGTGAAGGCAATGTCATAATCGAGGTCTAGTGTGAGTGTGAGTGTGAGTGTGAGTGTGAGTGTAGTGTGATGTGAGTGGAGTGTGGTGTGAGGGTGAGGGTGTGGGGTGGGTGTGAGTGTGAGTGTGAGTGTGAGTGTGAGTGTGAGTGTGAGTGTGAGTGTGAGTGTGAGTGTGAGTGTGGGTGTGAGTGTGAGTGTGAGTGTGAGGTGAGTGTGAGTGTGAGTGAGTGGAGTTGGTGGAGTGTGAGTGTGAGTGTGAGTGGTGGGGGTTGGGTGTGGGTGTGGGTGTGGGTTGGGTGTGGTTGGTGTGGGTGTTGGGTGGTGTGGTGTGGGTGTGGGTGTGGGTGTGGGTGTGGGTGTGGGTGTGGGTGTGAGTGTGAGTGTGAGTGTGAGTGCGAGTGCGAGTGCGAGTGGGAGTGGGAGTGGGAGTGGGAGTGTGAGTGTGAGTGTGGGGGTGTGGGTGTGGTGTGTGGGTGTGGGTGTGGGTGTGGGGGTGTGGGTGTGGGTGTGGGTGTGGGTGTGAGTGTGAGTGTGAGTGTGGGTGTGAGTGTGAGTGTGAGTGTGAGTGTGCAAGTAAACTGTACATAAACGAAAATTTGATATAAGAATATAATAAATATTGATGAATCTATAGTTCTTGGACTGCCTTTTAAAGATGACATATTACCCCCTTGGGCCACGTTAAATCTATGTCTTCCTTCAATACGCTTCACTGTTACGTATTTTGATTAATATTGATGGGGAGTCATTAAGATGGTAACTGCCGTATTCGTCCGCTACTTCGGTCCAGCGCTAGCATCGTCTCGAAACCTGTAGTCTTATCGATCCATCAAAGGTTGGCCTAATCGTGACCAATTCTTGATTAACTTCCGATATTTTCATTAAAAATGTTGTGTGGTCTTATGGGCTGATAACGAGAGCACATCTTCATTAAATAAACGTATAGAGAGCCAGTGGGCGCTACCGATGGGTTTTAGTATCTACTAAATGGATTCGATATTTGATAAGGTTTTTAAAAATAAACTTGGAATGTAATAACATGCCAAGCAATGTAGCTTTTGCTTTATACCGTTTGTTTAAAAGTAGCCAACAGTGTAAGATGTGAATTAGATACTGAGTGAGAGTATTGGTTAATGATTCGTGTTTTAAAAATGTGTGCATATTGGTTATGGGCCTATAACTACAATTGAGTTATATTAAAAATAAATATCCATAATTTAGAATAATATTTATTTTAAGTTTCTATTTTTTTTTAACATTACATAACATAACAATTAATAGTTATAATTGTTATTAATTGAAGTATCGCAATATTGGATATACCTTGGATAATTGATTACAGTTCCAATTGATTAAATGAAAATATTCTTGGAGCTTCATTGCATAAGTATACTCCATACACTGTATTGTTGTTATTTATCGTGTATAATATACGTTATAAACCAAAATAATATATTTCATGAAATCAATATTACATTGTTTTTGTATTTGCCTTTCACTAATTATACTTTTTTCCAAATTTTTTTGTTTTATGATCATCTGACATTTCAAAAACTATTTTTTATTTAATTTTGAGTTTAGAAGTACGACAAATATAGACGTAGTGAAAATAATGACGTTTACCCCGGACATATTCATGCTCATATTTTTTTAGTTGAAAGGCTGATTTTTGTTTCTAATTGTAACACATCTCTTGTCCACAAACTGACATACAAGGACAAAATTTATCGTTAATATTTTGGACGGTACGATTTTTTTCTTCCACCGGTACCAAGTTGGTATTTGTACCGGTGGAAGAAAAAATTAGTACCGTGCATAATAGACAAAATTCGACCAGTATGTCAGTTTGTAGACAAGAGTATGTGTTACAAACAGAAACAAAAATCAGAATTCTAACCCAAAAGTTATGCATAGGAATAATTCCGGGGTAAACGTTTTAATATAATCGTCTATATTGGGCGTACTGCTCAACCCAAAAATAAATTTGGGAAAGTTAGATGAATTGATAAAATATTTTCGTTGTTTTGATGAACTAAAATTTAGGAATATTTTTTATTAGGTAGATAGATTCACCGTGAGAATTTCCGGTGGGGAAGTCCATTGCTAAACCTACCTAGTACCTACGCATAACCCTAATACAACTATATGCACAGTTTAGTTTGCCCACTTCCCAAAATTAATGTAGATGTGTTTGATCCTAAAAGCATAAGCTGTCTTGTGATATTATGAAGTATAGTCAGTCTAGACAAAAGAAGACGAAATACCAATATAGAAAAATCAATTTTCTAATCAATTAAAAATAATAGCTAAGATAGCTCGTGAGATCAAACTGGCCAGAGTATAAACTAATAACTAATAATTAATATTTTATGTTCGTCTATTAAATCAAGGTCGAGTGATGTCAGCTAGAACTTACTGGATTGTAACGTCAAGGCGAGCTAATATCGAGTTCTTGTTCTTACCTATGTTGTATTGTTTGCGATTACAATTATGTTCGTTCGTGTCAACGTTAAATTAAGTACAAACAACGCAATAAACAATAAGCCTGCATAGTGCATATACGTTTATCTCGGCTTGGTACAGATTGTACATGTTATTAAGGTACATTTGCCTATATAGGTTGTAGCAATACCAACAACGCATGAGAAACAGGTAATTCTTATCTTTGTACTGATTGCAAATATTATTCAAGTACTTATAGCTTGTACAATACGGAATCAATGTTTTCATTATTATTTTAAACAAATTCAACATTCTCAAAAGCGCTTTACAATATGTAACTTAGTCTTAGAATAAGTTACATGACACATTATAGGAAACTCTTTTTGGAGCCAAATGTAGTGAGAGTTTTTGTCTCTATTGAATGTGTAATCCTACGTTTGCCTTCGTGAGAGATGATAAGATTTTACTTATTAAAATAAGTTTCAACTTACAAGCATACACATTTGTGACGAAACAAATTGTCAATAATTCGACTAAAACCACGTTCTTTATTCTTGTGCTTAATTAATTGTCAAAGTGGATACAGTATTTTAATTTTAAAGGAACTAGCTCCATAGATAAAAAAAAACATCTTGAGAAACTTAAAAGGGGGGAATTGCAAGCCTCTTTTCAGGTATCTAACTAGGTATTTATGAATAGGACAATATTGTGAAGGGAATGTCCAAGTGCTGTTGACGAGGACTCAATTCCTCACGGGTGGCGGGTGTCGAACCCGAGACGGTCTCACTCGTAACGCACAAAGTGCTGACACGTAGATCTCGCCAAGTAAAGGCCCCCCCGCCCGCGGGGGTTGCTAGAAGTGCGCGGGGCTGGCCCTCGCGGCTTGGCGGGCGTCGAGCCTCTTCTCCCCGGGCAGCGTGACCTCGCGCCCCCCGTAACCTCCATCTACCTGCCCCGCCGGGATAACTAACCCAGTAACGGCATCGTAATTAAAACTGTAGAGGCGGGGTGCGTGGCGGGCAGGGTTGGCCAGATGTCTTGTGAAGTCATGCCCGAGTTGGTGCCGACTTGTTTGTACATAGATCACATGTGTTGCTTTGTGTAGAACGGAAGCATATTGCACAAGCCAGTGAGTATCGTTGTCATAGCAACTATCTTCAGGTGTGAACGAAGTCTGTTGTCAAGTTATTTCATTTGGAATCTTTCTTTTATAGACATGTAAGTTTATTGTTTAAAAAAATTACCACTTTTAAATTATTTTAAAATCGTCATAAATGCAATAAACAATGAGGGCAAATCGTTTCCTTTTTTTTTTACAAATAAGTGTAAATTATTTACAAGGAAACTAAAATCAAATAATTATTCTGAATTCGTAGATGTGACGGTATTTGATAGCCTATAATCACAATATTTCGGCAAAATTCAATAAATGTTTAGGAGTATCATGGTATGACTATATAATATACAAAATTTTACTACACAGTATAAAATAGGAGTTTTTGCAAATTTCAGATAAAAATACAAATTGAATTGTCGTGTGTTGAATAAATAAATATATTTTAATATACAATAATAATATAATATTAAATTATACTATTAATTAAACATGCGACATATTATAATAGAGTAGCAAATCGTTTCAAAACTGTGTTTTTTAAACATAGTTCTTCCTTTGACATTCTAACCATTTACGACAATCTGAACATTCTCGTATAGCTGTTTCTTATCTTGTCAAATTGTAAGATGAGTACACATGCCCGTATTTGTACAGCCCTGGCCTACCCGCGTTCAAGACAATTAAGGGTCATCACTAAATGTATAGGGTGGTCTTACAAAGCCAGCTGATCTCTAGTCTTCATTCATTCGCTTCGTTATTGACTTCGCTTTTCCAATGTCTACTCGCACAAGTTATCACCGAAGTAACGAGTTATAGACTATTATATCCGGTTTCATCGTAACCAGCTGTTTTTTTTTGTTTTTTTTTGTAAAAGGGAGTTGTTCCAAAATTCTTGCGTTTATAGATGGTTTTACGTTCTGTAAACCAACTATGCCAGCCATTACCCGCCATCAGAAATCCGGACAGTTTCACATTCCAAAGCCAAATGTGGAATAAAATCTTATCAAATAGCCCTTTGAGGCTATGATATTCCATCTCAACTGTTCTTTTCTTACACCCCGATACTCACATAAACATAAATAAACACTTTTAAATAATTAGAATTCAATAAACGATGTACCCGGCACCTCCACCAAAACTACTTTCTTGTTTTAAATCACTTTCAGAATAATGTCCTATGAAATAGCCTTTACATGTGTGTAATTAAAACCAAAAGGAGTTCATAATTTATGTTCTTATCACAACTTTTCAACTTTTCAGACCTCGAAACGAATGGCTCTCGAATTGGAAACTTTTAATGTTCTTTTTAGAGTTTAACTTTTCGGAGTACTCAATGTTTATTTTTTATTTATTTTCATAGGATTATCGCTAGTTTTAAATCACACTGTTTAAATAAAAAGAATAACCTTATTTTTGTAGAGGACACTTTGACTGACTCACAGAAGATATTTGTTTTGTATTAATTAAGTTTAAAATGAAGATTTTCACTGATTTCGTGTTATTTTTTATTGTCTCGTCACCTACCCAAATATTACACCAATCTTTTCTTCATTTCCAATTTCTGCTTGTCTGTATTATTTTGTTAGCAATGTAATTAACTGCTTTCATTGGACCAATAACTTTATCGTAATTAGCATTTTAAAAAATCAAGGGCGAGACCCGGCACCTCCACCAAAGTTGATAAACTTTTTGAAATGTAAACTAGGTATTCTAGCAACTGCTTTTTGTAAATGAGGCATGTTCATATCTTATGTATAGTAAGTTAATGTTATAAGGGATTAAAGAGATTACTCAGTGGTTTGACTTAGGCCTATCATAAAAGTTTACGGTTTTGAAATTATTGCACAGGTAATCACCACCTAATAATATCAAACTTATTCACGAATAAAACTCAGAGTTTGAAAGAAAAGTAGCACGTTATATGTAGCTTGGAATGACATACAATTGTTTGCGTATTTCCGGCCAAAACCACAAATGTAAAGCATGCAAGAATGACAACAAATTCACATTAGCAGCCGACCTATCGTGACCGTTTGACCACAATCACCACTCGGGCTCGGATACGTGTATTGTTTCTAAATGTTCCAGTACAGTCATGCAGCAACAAACTATTGTTTCGTTCAGTATGTAAAAATGTATGATATGTGTGATGTGTATGATGTGCCCTTTTCGTAATCAATATCCAAAGTAATAAATTTTAAGTTTATTGTCTACCCATTACTAACTTACAATTTTGATTTTTTTGGACGGGACGAACGTAACATTGTCCAAATAATACTTGTTGTTTTATCAAAATTTTAACCCATTTACTTGACGGTTTCATTAGTGACATTTAAAATTAAAATTGTTTGACAACAAGTCAACGTTGTTTTGCCTCAATTTTAACCCATTTACTTGACTATTTTTTGGTAGTTAGCTCTCAAATTGAGGTTTTTGATATCATTATGAAACCACCAGATGTCACCCGCCTGTATTAAAAAGCAATTGTCTCTGACAGACAGACAGGCCAACGTGCCCCGAGTGTGGTTCGAGGAGCGTCCGCAGGTAGCGCTCGTGTCGGCTGTTCCTCCGAGCAGGTCTCAGTCGTGTGTAGCACCTTGCCGTAGACTCTGCTCCAGACCTAGCCGCACTCCCTCACTCTCCGCTGACGTCATCTCACGAGTACCACAACGTCGTTTAAATAAGTTTTACAATTCAAATCCAACAAAGTCCTGCCCCTCTCTAATCGAGCCACCTCGTCCGTTGGCTGCCATTGTTATACAAATGACGTCGGAGGTAGTGATTCGCGGCTCGTATCACGAGGGGCGTGGTGAGAGTTTCGTGGTGGGGGTGGAGGGGCGGTAGGGGAGGGGGAGTGTCAGTGTGTGGTGGCGGACACGAGGCCTAGGCATTTGATCTGTGTTCGGGCATCAATCAAGTTAGCCGTCCCGTGTTGTTGTTATTGTGAGTGCGAGAGATTCGACCGGCGAGTCTGGAGGTTGGCCCGGTGGGTGCATGGCCGAGCTACCTATAGCCACCCGCAGCAGACGACCGCTTTCAACACCACCGAAACATTAGTGACGAACGAGGAACGTGCGGGCCACCACGTGGAGTGCTTACAGTGAAAACAAACATGTAATTCGGTGTAAGGTGCGCGTTATTCAAAACACCCGTCTACATGGATTAACTAACAAGGCCTGTCAAGGATCTCAAAGTGTTTTTCCTTGTATCTAGAACCATTTCGGACACCTCCAGTGAGTGACCGACCAGTGAGCATTGAAATCAACGAGTGTGTCGAGAAATATGTGCAATACTGTGTGGTGAACGCAAGCTAGTGTCATGTAAATCTCATATTGTATCCGTGTAACAGCCGTGAATTCGCCATACACTAAGTCAACGACGTGGTTTTCCTAACCCTACTATAATAATATTAACGTCATAGTTAAACATTACTTTAGCCTAGTGTACGTGTTAACCCTTCCAGCAATATCTTGCGGGTGTGATCGATATTTCCGTGAGAAACACAATAAACACAACGTTACGACAATTTCTTCCCATTACAAACACAATAATTCACTTTAGCGCGTTGAATCTAGTTATCACAAATATACAATATATTTCGCAACTAATAATCGAAACTTCCTTCCATCGGTTTTTCTTCCGTGTGTGCTATATCTTCGCAATCAACTGTAATAAATTGTGTGAGTGATTCGAGTGTGCGACGTGCGATATGCCCGTGCCCCGACTGTAATCAGTTGGTTTGTTTCTCCAGGGCCTGTCCTCACAAACCGTCACGACGGATTTCATCGCAGCGAGCCAATGTGCCACCCTGACGTTGCCGCCGCCGACCCACCATCTGGTGACGGCTCCAGTGGCGGTGTTCGGTGGTGGTGAGACGGCGCCACCCCCGCACTCCGGCCCCAGCCAGCTAGCCATGAACCAGCTGGGGACCGTCTACGCCACCAAGAGACGCAGGAGGAATGGAAAGAGGTAGGGAAGGACACATTTATATCAGTTAGTTTTATTCAACCCAAAAATGTGAAACTAGAATATTGTAATGCGACGAAAAACAACATTTTACATTTAACATTCCCTATATTGAAACTTTTGAGCTTGACGTTTGACAGTTATTTTCTTCGTTCGTTTGCGGAGGAATGGAAATATAGGTAGGCCTACACCGTTTTCGCCATGAAAATGTGTTGCTCTAAAAATGTGTAAATCGAAGAAGAACGAAATTATGACATGCCATGTAACATCCCAGTTAAAACTTGTAAAGGTAACTCGTTTATGATGTTATATTGTGATGCCTTGTAGTTTGCTGTTTGACAGTTCATATTTTCATCGTTTGCGGAGGAATGGAAATATAAGTATAGGCCTACACCGTTTTCCCAATGAAAATGTGTTACTCTAAAAATGTGTTAATCGACGAAGAACGAATTATTATGACATGACATGCAACATCCCTTAAGTTAAATCTTTGAAAACTATCCCGTTAATGACGTTTTATTGCGATGGCTTGTAGTTTGCTGTTTGACAGTTCATATTTTCTTCGTTCGAAGAGGAATAGACAAGACAGGTATTTGAAGATTACATCTGTGTGTTGGACGTACTACGTAGTTAAGAGTTGTTATACACCCCGAAAATGCGTAACTTCCAAGAATATTGTAATCATCAACGAATAACGTGATTATGACAAGTAACATCCCCTAAATTGAAACTTTTAGCTCGATGTTTAATTGCGGAGATTTTTAGTTTGACGTTTCTTTGACAGTTCATATTTTCTTCGTTCACAGATGAATAGAAAATTTATATGAAAATTACGCCATTTTCTAGTTATTTTAGAATTGTATGCACCCCGAAAATGGGTGACGAGTGTTAAGAATATTGTCTGCATAAGAAAAAAACAAAGTCGTTGATAGACGAGAGATCGGGAAATGAGTTAGGCCCTATTTGAATTGGTCTATAGTGATAGAACGTCTCTCAATTCAATCCAACAAATAAAGATAATTTTCCACGATTTAATTTTTTGAAAGTTTGTTCTTTGATGCCGATGTAGATAAATTTCTAGCCTTTGGCCAAGAGTGTTAAATTATATTCCTCCAAAACGTCCCTTACATTCGCGAAGGAACGAAAATAATTATGAAGATTAAAGATCTTTATAATTTGTCTTTTTTACACACACCGAAATGTGCAACCTAAGTTTATTGTCATTATATCCTTTCTCGCGGCCCGTTATTGAAATATATGATCCGTATGTTTCATTGCACAAGAACTTTATATAGTTTGACGTTCGCAGTTCATATTTCCTTCGTTCACGGACTATTTGATTATGAATAAATCGCCGTAAACAAATTCTCCAGCTTTTCAGGCATACACACACAAATGAAAATAAATTTGAGTAATAATTAGATCATAAATTACATAAATAGTCATATAATGAAGAAGTTAATATAAACTTAAATACGTTGACTAAATTAATAACAAACAAAAACCCCCGCGACGAAACGGCCGGGCCATAAATCTTTCATCCCCCTTATACGCATCGGCCGGAACGGACAGCTGCAAAACAAAACAGATAATTAACATTAACAATACATCGTAGTTAATATTTTAGGTAGGAATCTTATTTTACCGTGTGTACGCCCCGTCAATGTTGCCAGAATGTTTAGGCAAGATTGACTTTTACAAGATTTTAGTAAGAGGTGATATAGCAGATAGCCTTGACTATAATTCAAGTTCGGTTGGAAGTAAATACATTCGAATTTTGGGATATTTAGGTACGATCAATGTAAAAGAAAACACAATGTTTCGTCACAATATTTTGTGTAAACGGTATTGTCGCATGAATGCTGGGGTCTGTAGGCCTACCTCGGTTGTATTATCCTTGTGAGCACCGCGTATCACCGGCGACGGTCCATCATGCATTGATGGAGCCGTATGTCGTGCCGTGTAATAACTAAACTGTTAATACAATTCAAAATATTAATAATATTGCTATAAATTAATTAATCTCCTACATAAGCAAGAACTTGCACGTGAAATGTTATACATTATTTTGGTTATCGATTGTTCAGTGTTAAACAGGTTTGTTAAAACCCGGAAACATTGTACGGTGTTTGTCCGTGAACGATAAACGTTTTAAAAATTATATTTGGGGAAGAAAAACTATGGATGTTATAACAGCGTGAACTTGAACATGAACGAAAGGATCAAACAATGTCTAAGCGTTCAAAGTTATATGTGTTTCCCTCGCAAAGAAGAGACGATATGTAGTAAAATAATGCCCCGGGGCACCTAGTAAGCTTCGGCTGAATGGTTCGCCTAGTTGTCCCCGGGTGTTCGAACTCACACTCTTCTTGGTGTTCTGTCACCACAGCAAGTATATTACCAACTTCAAGTCTAGATATTAGAATTTTTTATTTACTGATACAAAAAAGAGTTCTCTCCACAAAGACGAATATAAATTCTTCCAGTGCAATAAAATACTATTTCGATATTTGGTTCAAAATCATATTCCGCTATAAAACTTCTTCCTCGCTCGTGTAAGCTATAAAAATTGTCTTATATTCCAGATTTATACGGGAGACGCGGTATTCCTCAATATAGGTAGGCCTACAGCTTATAAGATATAGCTTCGAGCAATGCAAACTATTTAGACTTATATGTGGGAGTCACAAAAAAGGCTAGAGTGATATGAAATATGCTATACCAGGTTGTAAACACAATAACTAACATATTAAAAGCGCGTGTTGCTGTAATATTTCTCTTTTTGCTCGAGCACGTCTATACGCACGTCTGTTATAGCGCGGTGAATGTTTTGTTGTTGATTATCAGTTATCACCGTCTCAGAGCTAACAACAAGTTGTGTTGAATCTCACTAAAACTAGTCTCCTTCGCGCGGTAACCTTCTCATAAACTCTGTAGCCCTGATCACTGTTTCAAAATACTCACCGTAACAAATTAATAGGAAGGCTACATGTAGATGTGCTCATAATATAATAACTTGCGAACATTTTTAATTAAGTAGTAAATTATTAATTTTGTTCGATGCCGAAGACAGAACGTAATCAAGTATTAGAAACGACTATTATTGTGGAATAAGAATTAATTCACATTTGAGTTTAATATTATATTTATTATATTTGAGTAACCCAAGCATACATCACACCGGTAAGGTTAAAAGGGAAAAAAAACGAATACTTAAGTCTATAATAGTAAATATTGTTACATCCACTAACAAAATTATTATATACTAATAAATAGGGTATACAAAATATTTTTCGTAAATTTGCGTTGTGAATTCAATAAGGCTTCTCTACAATAATTTTGTATTGTATGCCATATTCAATAGAAATACTGATTTACAAATGGGGATAAATAATATATAAATGTGTGTTGTTCTGAAAAAAAAAATGTTCCGATTAAAACATTATAACAAATGAAAACTGTGTTTGCCAATTTCGTTGTGTATTGTAGCGCTAACAGGTTGATTTAGTTGATTGGTTGATTAATGGTTGCCTGTCCCTAAAAACCTTCTTATTGTTATTCTGTGTGGTTCTAAACTTAATAGATTATTATTCGGTGTCGTCTCAAAGTTAATGTAATGTAATGATTAATAGCCCATCATAACCCTACGTCTAGAATCAATAATGCGATCTTCTTTCGATTGGTATCTGCGTTGCGTAGATGGCTTCATTAAGAACCCGGGCGCGCCGTGCAGTGCACCGCCTTGGTAGTTGCTCGTGTGTTTCTCACGCATCCACGTGGCGGTGGCGGTGACTACTTGTTGGCGGAAGCAAATGCGTGCGATGCCATGACCACACCAATATATCGTGTTGTCCGTGCACACTTGCATGATCAGAGGACGTCCCATGCACAGACCATACGCACGTTACGTATACATTAGCAGCTCTTGTTAGGCTATTTCACATTGAGTGTGAGTTGTGGACGAGATCGTTTTTATTGCAGATTAAATTTTAATTGCGGGTCGTAGAAAAACTTGTAATTGATTTGATAGAAAGTGGTTTGTAAACTGATAGTATATAGTCAATTAAAGTGAAACATGTTTTGAATTTTAAGAAGAACAATTTAATATATATCCTTTTTCGGCTTAAATACGTTTAGTGTACTATAGTTATTGGCGAAATCTCTTATAACAAAAATACGTCAATCTCCAAAGATTTTTTTTTAAAAGTTGTAATGTAACATATTCTGTTGTGTCGATTTTAAAACTCTTGGTTTAATGCAGATCGACGTGCACGTGCTTCGGGATAACACACGTTGAGTATAACATGATTGTCTTAAATAGCAATTCGTTAGCCTACGTGCAAATATGCATTGCCTAATTAGGTGCATGCATCTCTCAAGGCAACAGGGTTAATATAATACAACCTACATGTTTTCCTCCAATCAAATATTAGTCTTGTCACTAATCTTTGAGCTCCAATGGAAAGCATTCAGCAGATACATTACAACACAATTTTATCATGTAAGCTTGTATTTATTTTGTTGGTCAGTTTCAACGTAGAAATAAAAAATAGCTTTGATTCGCAACTAAATGTATGGTCTATACGTGGGGTGGGAGTAATAAAGTCACTGATCTGATTCATATTAAAGTAAAACACAGAGAAAATTGTAGAAATTGGTGGTGTTAAAATCTAGAAGTCGAGAAACCTGATCATATGCGTGAATAGACTGCAATATACTATATTGCTGGATTTAATTTTTATAGTAGGTCCTATACTCTGTCGCTCTACACCGGTGTCGATAGCGTCAGTGCCGACTGTGTTGGCTTGGTTCTTTTAAAATAAAAATCCTCAATTTAAAATCATTTTTAAACCTGCATAACAATGATAAATTTGAAATTAAATTGTGCGAAAAGGTTTAGATGTTATAGGTAAGCATATTTTATTTAAATATCATTGTATTGTTGTCACTACTGTCAGATATGTACAATACTGAGGATATATAACCGCGTAGCTCTGCGCAGTGCCCCCCCCCCCCCCCCCCGTGACAAGTCGGCGCCGAATCCCCGCGTCCGTCGCGACGCGTCTCCGCGGCCTCCTGTGATTGGCTGAGGGTCTGCGCCTGACTGGGGTGGCTCTCGCTCGAGCACTGCACTCTGATGACTAGCGGCTGACGGGACGGTTGGCGTCGTTCACCGCACAAATGTTCAATCAATGTAGTCCTAGGAGTAGGACTGATTTGATGTTCGCCGAGTTCCTAGTCCTAATGCCATAAATAATTACATGTGAATAAAACATAATAATAACTGATAAATCTACTATATCACAGCAGATTTTCAGTCAAAACATTCATACCTTTTTTGACCTTTATAGTATTTTTACTTTTTAGAAAATTCATTTTCTAGAGACAGTTAATGGAAAAGTTATAGGCTATGATAATTGTCTTTCTCTTTAATTCTTATTTAGTATTGTGAAGTATACTTATTACATATGTGAAAACTTATAACTTGGTTTAATGAGTGAGCATGCACATGCCACCTTCATCCCCTATTGAATGAAAACAAATCAAATATATATTGCCAAAATATGTTGTGCGTGATTGATGATTGTTTGATTATTTACTCAAGTATATTACTCTTATTAATTGATTTTTTTCTCTTTTGGAAATCAGTTATAATTAACTAAAGGTATACATTAACACAGTCAAGCAAAATATTATGTTTTATGTACTAAGTTTTTTTTAATGTTAGTAGTTACTACTTTAAAGAAACCCAAATAATAAACATATGAATAAATAGAACAGGTTACAATAAGTAAGTAACTATAGTAAAAGCAATCCGAGAATAGAAGAGATTTTGGACTGAAGAAGCCGGAAATGTATTATTAACTAATTTTAATCATCATAAGCGTCCATGCTGTTGAATATGTAATATACGTAGTCAGAGTCTACTAAGGAAACAATTTATCAAGTTGTTGGCGTATGAACTTTGTGGTTGTAATTGTATTTAAAGAGAGACCTGTGCAATCATTGGAAGTAAATAGCCTAGGGCGACAAGAATTGATTGATCGTATATTGGGTCTCAACAGCTCTATTCTTCCCAGAAAGAATCATACACGTATAGTATAGCATCATTGACTAAAGTTAACGTCGACGAACAGATTTTAAAGTTATTATTTACTACAATTCAGAAATTAAAAGTCCGCCCCAACCGGGAATCGAACCACGGATCTCCCACAGTCTCTCATTCGTCACAGCTTTACTGAAAAACAAATGTGTTTTGCCATTTTAGCAATAATTAATTGATGTTAAAAGTCGACACTGAAAATAGCAATACGAGAAGTAATAGATCATAATACAAAATGTATGCATTACAATTTTTGAAAATGCATATCTGTATCTGAATTTTCCAGAGGATGTAGTAATACTTAATTAAACTAACTTAAATCAAACTTACTTAATTCTGTTTTAGAGTTTGACAAAATTGAAACAAGACAAAAAAGACAATTATTTTTCCTTCAATTTTCATGTTTGTAATTTTTTTTTTTTTTATGACGTGCAATGTTTTTCCAAGTATTACAATGTATTTATTTAAAACAGAAACACTCCTAACTTTCCGAATTCCGAGTGTAAATTAAAACATATTTTATAATTCCGTTACAGTAATGTCGAATGAGGGCCGCGAATGGCATTGCATGTGAACGAGCAGTCCTTGCAGTGTCGTGGTGATCGTGTATGTGAGGCAGTATACGATCTCAGCCAGGTGTGAAACATGCAAAATTGCCAATGAGTTTTATTATTTAACTCCTCCCACTTATTCTTCTTTATACCTCACGTTAATCTATTGTGCACGTGTGGTTTAGTTTGTGTTAAAACGTGAACAATTAAACGTGGTTTTGAATCTGTACTGCTATCGAGCTCTCACGAAAGTATTGCTATAGCCGCTATATTGTGCCTTTAGGGTAAAAGTGTAAGCGGTGTTTTTTTTTCTTATCTTATAGCTGCAAATATAAGCTTCGTTGGACAATTACACTATTTAAATAAATAAACAAATAAAATAAAATAAATTCGTATCTATAATCTACCCATTTAGTAACATCAAAACTGATTTTCAGTGAGGGACATTAAATTTAAAGCCGACCAAACCAACCCTGTATGCGTTATTATTATAATTTATTAATCCAATTTTAAAATAGTCATTACAAAACATCTAAACCTTGTCTCATCATACGCCAGCTTAAATATAATTATTATATTACATGCAAAACGACTACTATATAGAAACATATTCCTGACGAATTTTAATTATTAAGGTGCATTTAATGTGACATTTACAAATGTACCATGAAAATATGATACATTGTCGTAGAATTCTTGCATAGAAAAGTTCACAAGAATATTTTCATATCAATTAATTCCCACATTCTATATTTACATTGTAAAACACGGACAACTCGAAAGCAATAGTTATAATTGTTATTCTTTATTTATTTGATACAGAATTTACATTCAAGAAAACACAAAGTAGGTAACACCAAAGCCATTTTTCTACATCCAAAAGTGATTTTATTAATTTCGTGATTATTTCAATAATAATAATAATATTTTAACATTGATGTGAACGTTTTTCTTTGAAACGATTATAATATAGCAAATGGAGAATACATCCATTTGTAAAATGACTAAAATTAACAGCAATAGTATATATTTGAGTAGATAAACAACGAATACATATTCTACATGATACACATCACGAGCGAAACAACTCGTATTACGAGTGCGAGGTATTAAACATCTCACATGTGCGCGACTCTTATTAATTGTCTTCTTCCTTTGTTTACACAGCCACTTAAAAAATAATGCATAATGATATTATGCAAGTTTGTCACTGACAAGCTTTTTTTAAAGTATAAATACAATCCTGGAACGTATTACAACCATAAAGTTCCCCTTGACCTATTATATAACTGCACGGAAAATTGCATCAATATGCATCACAATTCACTACTGATAGTAGGGTACCTATATTAATTACGTGTACAGCAGCTGCACAAATATCACTTGAATTGCTGATCTGTGTTTTTGTATAGGTGCGTTGACTTTCTCTGCAAGAGAGAATGAGATAACCCTAGTGTGATGTATGGTTGGCTGCGGATAGAGCTTCACATCCAAACAGGAAGACAAAATAATGGATCGGGAATTCGATAATTTTCGAAGTATAGAAATGGATATAACAGGCTATAGAAAGCTGCAAACGAGTATTTTTTTTAGGTAAATGTGATAGGTTTATAATGAGCTGTCATATTCCTGATAAGGATTTTAACATTGACGATTAAATTATACGCTTACAGTTTGAGCGCCGATGCATTTCTTTTTGGAAAGTGCATTTGAGTGTTGAATAACGTACTCGAAGTGACTGTACGTAGGATTCGTGATTTTCGGCGTGTAGAAGCCCTATGTATGTGCTTTAGTTTGTTGTTGGGGGTTTCGTTCACGTAATTGTGAACATGCATCAGCTATCTGTCTATAGGTCACTCTAAATGGATGAAGACCCATCCACTTGAATAAAGCCAAGTAGAAATCACGTGATCTTTATTTAAAATGGTGTGTGACATGCAACTATTAACACCTGCGAATAGGGCGTCATTTACGCAACACAATGTTGCCAGTTATACTGCTATTAATGTGCCCAAAGTATTATATTGATCATCTTAAATATAGTGTGATTTTCAACTCAATTCTACATATGAAAATTAGGGTCGAGGTCTACATTGGATTCTGTAATGTTGCCCTTTAAACCATATAATGACTCTGTACCTCTTGCATATCGAAATCTCGACTCAACAAAAATTGTTTGGCATTGAAACTTGTTACAAATTTTTTTATTAATTGGTCACAACGAGGTGTAATTTCCAAAGGATTTTAGTGATTCTTGGTAAAGAGTGTAAAGTAATGAATTCGCCAATTTTTATATTTTTTTTATAACTCTTGGATAATTTTGTTTCTTGTTTTTCAAAGAATAAGTTGTTGCTCTGTGCGCTTGCCCAGACTACAGACTGTAAATGAAGAACTTTGATTGGACTAGACAACTAAAACCGAGCTGTTTTTACTTATTTAGTCTAGAATATCGCATACAATTACTTTGCGGTTGAGTAAGTACTCGATGTACACGCTGATCAATATATTCAAGTTGCTATTTTTAACGTCTGCCCTGAACGACGCGTTTGATTGGAGGAGACTAGTTCCAGTGAAGCCAAGCCTGCAGAATGCACAGATAGACTCTCTGATACCAGATGACAGGAGCAACTATTAACGTCACTATTTGATTTATACCACTGTACTTGGCTAGTGTTTAATTTGACATACTGCAATTACAAACTGTCAACAATGTATAAAATATACGTTATGTGTAACTCGTCGAGTAGGTTTTGTTATTTACTGGCTGTTTATTGAAATAGTAATATTTTAATTATTTCATTTGCCTTGATAGTTCTTGATTCGGTTAGATTAATGACATCTATTAGGTGTGAAAGACAAACTCATTAAACATTTGCGCATTAAAATAAACAT
The DNA here is from genome assembly GCA_024449915.1 of Sweltsa coloradensis. Lineage (NCBI taxonomy): Eukaryota > Metazoa > Arthropoda > Insecta > Plecoptera > Chloroperlidae > Sweltsa > Sweltsa coloradensis. The sequence goes on from JAMZAV010000368.1 coordinate 623,757, forward strand.
ATATTTCCTCTTTCTATTTTCAAGACATAAAAAATTACACATAAAAAGTTTACTGTCATACTAGTCGTAACAAAAATAATAACAGTAATTACATTAGCTGCAAAAACCTTGCGTATAAACCATGGTTGTGTACACTTGACGGTGTTCCATCTGGTCTAAAAAACTATGTAACAAACAGAAGTGTAGTTATAAGAGTAAAATCGAGTTATAAATGGTTTTATATGTATGTATATTGTAATTTGCACGTAATCACATTGAAATTATCCCTCAACACAATTATTTAACAAAACATAAAGCTGAAGATTTGAAAATTTGCACACATTAAATCATATTAATGTGTTTAAACTTTATTGATACTTCTGACAGCCAAAATGCTCTCAAAATCTGATACTATTGCATCATTATAGTATACTGAAAAAAAAATACAAAATATGTATTTTTTTGTACGTTGGTAACTCAAATGACAATCTATATTGTAAATAATTGCAGAAATTACTTCTAACACATTGGTATAATAAAGCTAGCTTGAAAATGACACTAAAAAATAAAAGTGCGAACATCCCTCAATTTAACTTGAAAATCACTCAGCTAAAATAAAAAAGAGGCTAAAATCATTTCGAATCGAGTTGATTTTTACTACGTAATTCATTTCAAAGAGTAATAATTATTTAACGTTTTATGACGATTTATGACGACCACTGTGACGGTTGTCCAGAATGTATTCATGCACCTATGTATGGCTCCACATGCTGTAGAGTGTAGTGTGTAGATTCTCCACCATCCCTCACCGCCCTACAGACACATCGTCTCGCACGTTTCACCGTCCGAGCCTCTTCGTGCGAGATAATCTGTCGTAATTTAGAATTGGTCTCGCAACGTTTTGGCTAATATTTAGTTAACCGCTGCTAGACGCGGCGCTATTGTTTTCTCCATACACGGTGCAAGTATTAAGTTAATCCAAGGCGCACTCTTAATTAAGCTAAACTCCCTTCAATGTAAGATAACCGACGAGGATGTTGATGCGGTGTTGCCGTTCCTCCCAGGCGAGAAGTGTTGGCAACAGGGCGCCTGCGTTACGACAAAGTAATAATGGTTAAATAATAACATAGATCTTTGTTGACTTTTTATCGCATGTTACATTATTCTACGGTATAAACTCGGTGTAAAAAATAGAACTGAAACCAAGACTCATCAAACATAATATACGAGCATTTTGAGATCGAACCTTTGTTTATAAACGATGACTTTGCAGGATTATCCACTGTATGTGGTTTCTGTAAATGTACGAGTAGTACTAAACGAGATATTTTTCGCATTTAAATAGTTTCTTTTCAGAAATAAGCTTTCTTTAAAAATCCATCTAAATAAGTATGATTTTAATATGTTAAGTGATGTTAAGTGTTTAAATTTAAAACGCTTAATTCTAAATGTCAGAAGTCTTGTTTTGCTAAAAATCAGGCCCTCATTAAAATTTCAAAATATTATCTTGAAAACAATAATACATAATTACATAAAAAAAAAAAAAAAAAAAATATCACGTCTAATCCACAAATTGGAAGCCGACATAAATCAAAATTATTAAGTATTTTCCTGTTAACGAAGAAAAATCTTGTTAATGAAGATTTACAGCGCTGGTTATTATATAACAGGCTGACGTTAGGAGTGAGTGTGTTACCTTGTGCGTGAATGTGTGTATTGACATCTGGAGGAGAACGTTACTTTGAATAGACCATATCCTGCATTTATTCCTCGGTGCAACGACCGACTATTTAATTATAATTATACACTCTGTAAACCTCGTACCATAATAGGCCTCGTGGTGGTTATTGTTATTATTATAGTCTAATGATGTAATAATAATATTATTTGGGAAACGTTTAGCTAATTCCTCTTCGCAATTACTGAGCATATTGTATTTTACGTTCAGCCGCGAGAGCAAGTCAGGAAGTTCGAATATTCAATCATTCGCTCGGGAACTTGATCAAAATCAATCAAGACAGCAGGTATTAATACGTTCGAAAACAAGCTTTAAATCGCAGCAGATTATAAGCCCTCGGCGTTGATGAGCTATTTCGAAAATAGAAACGGTTTTTAATTGAATTAACGGTATACACTTGATCGTAACGTCGTCTTCGGATTTTGTTATATTTAGTGATGAGTGCATTGGCGTAGAGTAATGCTGTTGGGCGGCATCCCCTTTGAAGAAGACGGGATTGTGGGCGTTTCAGATGCTGTATCGCTTTTGGTTATGATTTAGAATTGAAATTATAGCCCACAGAAGCTCATGAACCTTAAAAATTCGTAAACATAATGGTATGTGTTTAGAAAATTATCTCAAGCATTTTCACTTCATGTATATAGGGTTCATTCTATGGTGTTTACGTTCTAAAGGTGGATGTGGGGTGTCTACTGCTGTGTTATACCTGGATAAAGTATTGGGCTCGAATCCTGGATTGGATTAACATGTTCAGACGTATAAGTCTTACAGATCTTCTTAGACAATAGTTAATCTATCTGGATATTATATAATATTAATATGGTACCGCGAAAAAAAGGACAACCCACAAACAAAGACGAGACAATCATTACTTATTTCAGAGTTAAATTATTGGCAACTTAAAATTTTTGGAAGATAATGTTAAATAATTATTTTCTTCGTGTTAATTTTATACTGGTGTAAACTATTTTTTAATTAGCCAAAAATAAGAAGTGGCGGTTCTATAGGGTTTAAAGACGTGAACAAATAATGAGATAATTAACTAAGTTTTCTACTAAGATACTGTAGGAATGTACACATTTATTGTTGAAAGAGTAGCTTAATCGCTGGGAGGGAATGTGTCTTTCTACTAAACCTTCAGAGGGGTTTCTGTAAGTTTCTCTACCTATACCGGAATCAAACCCCAGCCCTTTGAATACGAAATTCATTCACTGGCTTTGAGCCACATGCCATTATGAAATATTGTGAATTTAAGAAACTGTGGGGCACTTAATATCTTTGAATAAAAAAGCTTGCACTACATTTACAAGCTGAATATAGTTTAACTTACTCAAGGGCATCAGTGAAGTAGGGCCATTACCGTGCCAGACTCTGCCCATACACGACCACCACATACATAATTACTAGTTTTTCTATAACTGCAACTTAATTACACTTATAATCTCCACATGGATCTATCATAACATGTCATAGACTATCTCAACGTTTACCAGTCAGTATAAAATTAGCAGATACGAACAATGCAGATCCGGTTTGGTTTAACGCCGCTCCAATTTGATGCGTTTTACATGCACCCGAGAGCGGAAGCGCACTCATTATGTGGGGTAGAATCACTTGGCAGATGTCTCGAAGATCTCGACTCAAATGCATCCTCGATTCAAGGTAAATAATGCAGGTATTTTACCGTGGGAATTCCGAGAGAATCCGGACTCGATGATGACTAAAGCTGTGTAGAAGTCGACGAGTTATCATTAAGTAGTATATCTTCATTCTAGGGGCAGACGGCATGGTAATGTTCTGTGCCCGACGATTTGCTATGGCTTGGCCGCTACCAGTGGTTAATAATTACGAACCTATCGTTGTGATTTACATAGTTATACACGTGTGGTATGAAAACGGTGGCTATATCAGAGTGTGGATAGCCCCGGGATCTATCAGGTATATAACGCATCGGTGAGCTGGCTGGAGGTGGAGGATGGTAAACATTATGGTTATATAATGGGGAACACGTTTTCGTGGGAACACGTGGCAAAAACAGCGAATTATTTCCAGATCAATGATTTAGAGAAATGCGTTTTTTTTTGGGGGGACTGGTTGGTAAAATGTCAGTTTTGTTTATAAGTTACTATTATATTTTTGGCGAGACTTACGAAATCAATTTGTTGATGTGACTATAAATGTGTGTTTATATGGACCTCTCCTAAATAATTTGATTTGTTTATAAATTGAACTGAATGGCATGCGGATGGTAGGTTCGTTCCAGCCACCGGCAAACCTGACTAAAAGTTGATCTGAAACATTGAGTTTGACACAATTTCTTAAGCGAATTTGTAATGTTTTGGCTTTTCTAGACAACATTTTCAAAGGTTTATGTTCGATGGACATTGTGGACTATAAATCTATGCTATCGACCAGTATAACCAATATACCTTATAAGAAATGACAAGAGTTCCGCAAGTGTCGGAGTTTTGGATGGGTTTTCTGCATTGCGTTGATTTTATCAAACAAAACTAGAATTTTGATACTTTGGCATATGTTGTTTTGTATCTCCTTAAATTTAGTTTGGTTTAGGTAACATTTGAGTTTACTTAAATCTTTCACGATTCATGCTATATTCTTCCGGGTTGCATGCAGTTAACAATAATCATCCGACGGTCCTCATTTCGAAGATGTTATATTTTTACTGACTCACTGAGACACCAACATGGAGTAACTAATTATCAATTAACTTTTATTCATTTGTGTTGTTTTAATACGCGCATTTTGTACGAATGATATTGGATGGTTTTTGTTATTTACATCAGTCCTCAACTTTATGCTCAGCATAATTCGTAAGTAACACATACATTTTATTGTATAATATTCGGTAGATAATAATATAGTGTTATAAAAAGTATTCTTACAATGAATCAGTTATTGGTCTCCAATATTCTCAAGTTTGTTTATCTTCCCATCCTAGACGCAAAGCTGCACAACTAGTATTTTGTTGCATGCATGCATTGTAACTCCGGTATGTGATGTGGATAAGTACCGTTAATGACTTCTAGAAGTAATAGTAAGATTTACCCGGAAACATACGTTAATTACGAAAAGTGCATTTAACTGTAGTCTTTACTTTGTATATCCATAATATAATATACAATGGAAACTAACTTGTAACTATATGATTGTTTGAGGAGGTAATGTGCAAGGTTATTATGTGTGCTTAGATCCTAGGCATTTGCCTTTTACCAGGGAGAACCTTGGAATACGGTCAGCCAAGATTGCTGGTGGCTAGAATGTAACAGAGTTTCTCCTGAAATAAACCCTTGCTATGGTAGAGTAGAGCGAGATTTCTCCATCGGAAGTATATTAGCTTGATGCATTAAATAATTTACTACAAAATGATATGTATCTTAATTAAATGAATATACCTGCCACCTTTATTATTTTTATATATTGTGTTGTGTTTTCACTTCAATGTTATTATTATAAATGTATTTTGCTATTAAATTTTTTTAAATTTAATTTTTATATTATTATATAACTTATTTATGTGCTCCTGGATATACATCCCCATTGCTCCCATTACACATAAATTAATATTTAAAGATATGTGATGACCGTATAAAAACAGTACTACATACGCATCCTATTAAACATAACATATTGAGTTAATAACTACAAAACTTTGATTAGTGATTTATGAGATGACAAAATAAGTAAAACAACTACTGAAACATGTTTAAAACAGGTATATCGTACGTTGTGTCGGCGAAGTGCCCGGCAAAGTCCCTGCTACCGTGAGCAGAGTGACCTGGGACCCTCTGCCTACTAAACGTCGGGTGTCACGTTTCTAATCCGCGGCGACACGAGAGGGCGGACTGCTCGAAACTTCGGTATCGCGCCGCGGACGAAGATTTAATTGACGGCGAAACCTAGGCGAGCGTGTTGCAATCCGTGATTTCTGACTCCGATAATAACGTACGAGATTCTTGTTCGAGACTCGATCTCGTCACTTTCTAGGAGGAACACGTAAAGATGCCGAGAGAGTCGGCTGAGAAATACAAAGAGAGATAGTTTCTAGAAAATGTTTTATTTTGATCGGTGGTTGGATTGAGTCGCCCTCTAAACGATATTTTAAAATCAAAGAAGTATGACTGCAATCTTATCTAGATGATCTGGGTTTTGAAGAAATCAGGAAAATATATTTTGAATTTATTTTCGGGACGTTTACGTCCCAGTCAGCCAAAATATGCAAATTTTAGGACAAAAGTGTGGAACCTTAATTTTGAGCGAGGATTTTTTTAATATGTTTCTACACATCATTGCCTCCCATCTCCTCCGCGCGCTCCTCGATGCACGATTTTTTCGTTCAGAAAATCGTTTTCTTTGGAGTCAATAATGTGTAGAAACAATATTTTTAAAAAATCGTCGCTGTACTCTGTACTGCGTACTGTAACTGTAGCACCTTGCTCAGTGTTCCCACTTTTGTCCCAAAATTTGCATAAAATGGTTGACAGGGATGTAACGTCCCGCCTTAAAAATTACGAAATATATTTTTCTGTTATATTCAGACCCTCCCCTTTCATTTGCCAAAGTTTTAGTGATCTATATGTGTGCTACTGTGACTAGAAAGTAAAGATGTTATTTTATACTCCACAAGTTGTATGAAGATTCAGCTAGCAGAGCTCTGAGCTAAAAAAAAAATTGAACCTGTATCGAAGATAAAACTTAAATTACTTATTTATCGATGATATGCAATATACGAACAATTAGCATTCCCCTTTTAACAGGTAAAACTTGTCTTGTCTCTTTTTGATGACATCCTTCTTACCAGATGTTTTGGCTGACGTTGGTGCAACGAAAATGAGAAAACTTAAAAATACTGTTTAGTTAATTCGGGGAAAAGGGAGTACCAAACAATTTGGTTCAGATATGGACAGTACGAAACATTGATATTGCGTGTTTTTTAATAGATCACCAAGATGTTAACAGTAACAAGCCTCCAAAAGTGCAGGCACTTAATGTTAAACTAGTCTAAACTTACGTGACCGTGTAGTTTTTCGGTTGCATGTGAAAAACAATTCTTTTGATATCCGTCCGTTGCCACGTAAGCCATTTTATCAGTCGGTCGTTCCCGAGGAAGTTGTAGGGGCCTAAACTTATCCTTCCTGCGTTATGTTAGATTGTGTACACTCCACACGGCATTGTCCCGTTTAGGACATGTTATCTAAGGAAAATGTAGCAAAAACCATGCTTAATTACATTTGCCCTCGATGAATATATACAGGTAATAGGAAACGAACTCGTTTTTACGTTGTCTCCTGATAAAAGCCTTTATAATGTATTTTCGATAATTGCGTTTAGAACAACAGAAAGCAATTTAATCGGTCGTATGAGTGACGCTGGTCGAGTCAGCACGATATAGGGGAGCTGTTTCCTGGTGCTGATGCAGGGTGCTGGTGATAGCAACCATCATGACCGCCAATACTCTCACGATATACCTTTGTTCTAGATTAACATAACTGCCAAACTCCATTCGAAGACAGAATGTGTGTGTGACGCGCACGCTATAGCCGTGTTCTACACTTCCTCGGCGAACAACGGCTTCAGATAGGCTTTACCAAGTTGGGTAGACAAAGGCTTCTAAACTAAGAGAACTTAACGATTTTGTAAAATTCCTCAACATTGAAAATGAGACAAATTAGGGTTTAATTGCATTAAGTTGCGAAATGGAAGTAAACACTCATGGAAAACATAGTAAAAGAACAAACTAAAAGAAAACAAGATACAGGGAAAAAATCAGATTAGAATGCAGCTTTCATGCAGCTTTTCGACCTAACGAAATGACATGAAATTGATATTGCGTACGTGCACTGTTTTATTGTTTGGGCGTTTTGAGACGATTAGTAAAAATTAATGTCAAATAGTTTTAGCTTTAGTCTCTAAATGATAGCTTTCATAAATTAGCATCTCAAAATCACAATCAAAGTATGGACAGTATACATTACCTGGATACTGTAAAACTAATACTGCGTGCGTTATTTATTTAACCAATTGCAGCCACACCTCTCGCAGTCTCATTTCATACTAAAGAAACCAAATACATAGGCCTATTAAATGATGTACTACGTCAAACATTTTTAATCGCCTAAAAATTATTTTGTTTTATTTCGTCTACAAAACAAACGAAACCTACACGATTTCGTGAAGCGTTTTTGTACATTAAGAACATCTGCCATTTCGCAGAACATTTTGTTGAGCTTGCGAATTTTTTGGTTGCGTAGATAACCTCACGCAGAAAACTTTAGTATAGTCATATTAAGATACATGTGTTAGTGCAACTGCACTCCATAGGAAAAATGTAAATAATTTTTTATTACCTGTATAGGTGAGGTTTAATACAAAATTAACTTAAAAATGAATGTTTAAAAGAATCTGAATTATAATTACTCCCAACCCCTATTATGTGCACGAATATATGTTATTTGTTATGTTTTGTTGTCTTAGCAACATTCACGATTGCTTATTAATCTTTCAAGTGTTGGGCGAGCTACTGAGTGGTTCTCTGAACGAGTTGTACAGTTAATTCAGCCATTATTTGCACATCACTCACAATTATTAATTAAAGCAAAATCTGTGACATATCTAATTGCTGAAAGCTATTTGTGACAAAAAACTTGTTTAACGTCACAATAGTCAATGATGTCATGTAAAGAAGTGAAAGAAACAGCATTGTGACAAATAATCAGTGCAAATCGTTAAGACTTTCAATATGAGATCACTCCTTTTTATTTTAAGACTCACTAACACTACAAGAATATTGTATCTGGTATTGAACAGTATTGCGATTTAAGTCGTACGTACAACCTTCATAGCATCGACTTCTTGCCTTCTTCAGTTTGAGGAAAATACACAGAAATGTCGAAACCATCTAATTGAAAGATGTACCAGTTCGAGATGACTACCAGTTTTATAATCACAGTGAAATGATTAATAAATACATAATAAAATAATATTACGATCATTAATATTGCGATTAAAATAAGTTATATATTACATAAATAAACATGAACACTACAAAATCCAAGTAAAAAAATCACGCAGGTTTTAAAAAAATGCATCGGTTAAATACCTCGCCCAACAATTTCAACATTCTCTGATAGCATCAAACATTTTTTGCACATGCTCTGGAAATATAAACCACAAGTTTTAAACTTTTTCTGGCAGCGTGAAAAATTTTTTCATTGAATTCTTACAAACTATCTTATTCCCAACATTTTTTATAATCGAAACACAACAAATATCGTGTTACATCGATAGGACACAAGTTTCGCGTTGTCTATTGTTGGGCTCACTGAAGGAATAGTGCAACCAGTAAACCCACACACGAGCGGTATGCTATTGTTCGCTGCATGGTCTTACTCGACTTCTTCTCTGATATAGCCTATACAAACTTTCGGAAAAATTACTGTTATATCACGAGATCTCTGATTCCAGTTCCAGATTTTGGGAATTGAGTAACTTTACCTAGCGTAGAATTTACAAAGGTCGGTCCGTTTAGGATTAGACAAGTTAGAGAAACTTTGATATCTTAACAAATCACGTAATACAAATAAAAATTGCTATATATATATATATATATGTTATATCGCAGACTTTCACGGATTGAATATGCAGACATTGTATTTTCGGGTAGTCCGTGTGGTTTTATTATAAGTTCCAACGTTTCGGGCAGTTCTCCCTGCCCATCTTCAAGGAAATTTAAAACATGAAACAATATCAAAACAAACAAAACCTTACTTCTTAACAAACACTGCAACTGGATACAAAGACAAAACCAAAAAGCTTAGAAAACATAGGTACTAATGACAACATATTATGAACATCCAGATATTTTAAAAACTGTGAACTGTGTATCCAGTTGCAGTGTTTGTTAAGAAGTAAGGTTTTGTTTGTTTTGATATTGTTTTATGTTTTAAATTTCCTTGAAGATGGGCAGGGAGAACTGCCCGAAACGTTGGAACTTATAATAAAACCACACGGACTACCCGAAAATACAATGTCTGCATATATATATATATATATATATAAATTTAACAATATTTTCAGAGAATGAGGAAGCAATAAAAAATAAAAATAAAAATAGTAAAAATAAAAAAATAAAAATAAAAATACATACATAATTTTATTTTATTTATAATTGCTAAATTGTTAAAAATTGTTAATTAATTGCCAAAGAAAAGTCAAAGTGATTCTTATATATTTGCATTTTTATTACAGTTTGGTATTTGACATTGTGCCCCACGAACTTACCAAAGTTCTTTTGATCCAAAAGGTGCTTTTTGACATTGTGCCCCACGAACTTACCAAAGTTCTTTTGAGCCTACTTAACGAAAGTAATTCAAAAATATAAATAATTGAACATATAAATAACAGCTACATGTATCTTATTTTATTTGAAGCTTAATATTTTAATAACTATTGAGTTTTCTTTATCAAATAATGGCATTAAAAACACATAGGACCTTTTTAGTCATCCTGTTGTTTTCTAGATTTTCCGTGTGTTTAGTATGTCATTTCTTGGTAAAGAGAACGAATAGTAATCGATTATTACGCTTTTAATAGAACATATTATAATAGTTGTTTATGTCAAATTATTAAAATTTTTGAATATATTTCCACTTATCATAATATTATTTTTATTTTACTTATAAAATGATTTCTACTGTAAAATTCAACGTGATTCATTTATTTAGATTTTTATTTCAGTTTGGATTAGATCTTGGTTCTAGAAAGCGATTTTTGACTACTAACTTGAATTTAGTAGAGTTATATCTAGAAGCGATTTTTGACTACTAACTTGAATTTAGTAGAGTTATATTGAGACTACTCTAATGTTACGAAAGTAATTGCGAGTAGTGGGCAGACGCACAGGTTGTGTTGTGGTCTGCTAGTTAATTAGTGCTCGCGCTACGTGAAGGGTGATTATTAAACGTCGTGCGATGCGGCTCATCCCACCTCCCCAGGGGCACATTCGCCAGAGATACGCGCCACACTTGTTCCCCGTGTTATTTACAAAAAACACTACTGCTACTAATCCTGATCAGCGTAGCCAAGTGAAATTATATACCTGATTGCATTTGGCTGCAGATAAAGGATGTCTGGAGTGGAAGAGGAGAGAAGATGATGAAACACAGAGAGGTTGAGCAATTAGAAAGAGATCACAACATATTCCGAGAGTTTTTGCGTTCTCTTTTATATAACAGACATGTTATTTTTGCTTTTCTTTTTGAAGGGAGTAAAAACTGTTGTGTTTGGATGGATGGAGTTGGATATAACGCCCGTGCTGGGCGATTAGCGTTACAGAACCGGATGTATCTTAACGGGGTACTGTATATACCAACTATACTTGGAGTAAGCTGAGGATATAGAGTGTCTTGCATAAACCTGGTTGATCTGAGTTCGTCTCCGTTAGGCGAACTTTACTGATTGTGATTTTCTCATAAGTAAAATTTGCGTAAATTTTGCGTTTTATGCTAAATCGGCACATAGGCCCTACACATAATTTAAAAGCCGCTAGAAAGTGTAAATTTTGGTACAAATAAGATTTTCGCATACCTATAGAGAATCGGATTATTACATGTTATGAACGGTATATAGTTAAAAATAAAATTATATAATTGAATCAAAATCTAATAATATGAAAACATTTCGCATTAGAAATGCAAGAAACAGGGGGCATTTAGGGTTTTTACTAAAAGAAAAAATATATACTATAATATTCTAAATTTGCCCAGAATTTAAAAAAGGAATGCTTAATATTCAAAATTAAAATTCTACCTACTAGATATGGAATCAAATCCAAACCAGGAACTTAAAATGAAAGAAAATACGTGAATGTCGTCCTTCTGTCCTCAGGGGCTACTTAATTAGCAGGTTATTAGCGGTGCATGGGGTGATCAGAGCTGATGAATATCCCAATATCCTAATTGTGTTAGTCCTTAAAAATATTATTGTCCATCCTGAATATAATTCATAATGTCTACATAATCAGCACCCGAAAATAAATTGTTTTTATTCACAATAGTTCTCTTAAAAGCATTGATCATTGCTACATTTTCATTAAAGTAAACAAATATTTTTTTCTCATCATGAGTTTCGAGTGAACCCAGCGTTCAGTAGAGTAGGCAGACGTGCCAACCTAAATCACTTGTCTAGAAAACACTGCCCGCAGCCAAGCAAGCGGTTATTAATTCATAAACACTGGCACTGCTGCCAACTATATTCACATGGGCACGGAATTCATTTTTCACAGTGTGAACAATGGGTCGGAGGTTGAAAACAAACAGAATGTTACAAAGGGAGATAGCATGCAGAGGTGTCGACGTGTTAATTCGGTATAGTCTTAGCCTAGCCTTGGTTGGGCTGGTCTGGTCTGGGCTAGAGGGCCAAACAAACTACCTGTATTACGATTGACCGACGAGTAGCTCATTCAAAACACGCGATATTCTTATTCTGGAGGTCCCGGGATCCGTTCTCATCACCGGCAATCCTAACTGAAATTTGTATCCAAGGTTTTCTCAAATTATCAGCCCTTCGAGCATAGAGTTTACCTTCTCAAGTACCCCGACACCAAAATACCTATAGTTATACACCTGATGAAGGGCATGCACTAATTGCCCCTGGACAGGTTTCCCACGAGTATATTTTTGTCTTACGATTGCATCGTGGTGATAAAATCAATCTTGCTAAACGCAATCTCACAGTGAAAAACATTGTTAATGCCGCAAGATTATTATTTAATTAATTAACTGTGTGTTTAATAACTTATATGGATTATTCCATCATCATGAGAATGTTCTCTAATTTCTACCCTACATAGGCCTATACTTATGCAACGCGTCCTAATGTGGCGTAAACCTGTTCGTAATCCCTAAACAACCGATAGGTACTATATAGATAGGCCTACACAATAAATAAAAATTAAACAAAAATCGTATTTCGAGTCTACCCACTCAGACTATCCGCAAAGTGCGTGAGCTGCGTCCGTGATACTGACGCTAAGCCTAAGCGTTATGTGCGTCTCTGTTGTGCGTCGTATTGTCGCCACCAGATTGCACTGCTCCCCGCACAATTAGGATATTGCGATATTCATCAGCTCTGATCACCCCATGCACCGCTAATAACCGGCTAATTAAGTAGCCCCTGAGGACGAAGACAAAGACATCAATAATCTGTCCGCTTTGTTATAGGGCTACTCTGTAATGCTGGGTTTACGTGGAAAGACTTTTAACGAAATTAAAATGCCTCATACTAGGGTTTACAAGAGAATCCAGCAGGCCTACACCTAACCAAAACCGGACTCAAATACGGTTGATAGTGTGGTTGATATGCGTGCAACGAGGTTCATCGAGTTATAAGGATAAGAAATATGTTTGCCGTCTTTGTTTTGTCCCAGAGTCTTCGGCCATATTTTATTTTTAGCAGATGAACCACAATAATACACAAGCTAAATACATTATTATTATTATTATTATTATTATTATTATTATTATTATGTCTCTATTTGCAACAGGCAATGTAGCCCACTAGTGCAAATTTAATAGAGAAGGGAGGAGGGGAAACCCGGTACCGGCACATAGCCTACTCCTACCGAAAAGTACCAAGGGGACCAACGGCTTTACGTCCCATCCGAAAGGACGGTGTAACTTTTGACAGTCATATAGGTTCCTCCACTAACCCGGACTGCCGAGCAGACGGCGCCAAGGAGAACGAAGCTGTCACACAAGCTTACGAACCCTAGTCTGCTCTAGCCAGCGATATACGTGTGTTTCAGGGCAGAGCGGCGACCCACTCAACCCCTGACCACGCCCGATGTTGCTTAACTTCAGTGTTCGAGTGGGAACTGGTTAAACGACCGCGGCTAAATCGCTGGCTTTGTTTTTTTTTTTTTTTTAAAATCCTTGAAAACATTATTAGACTTTCCAGTGGCAGTAACTATGGACATGTATATTATATTTTTATTAATGTAGGCATATACAAATAGGCCCATTATATAACATAGTTATAAAACTTGGTTCCTTGTCTTGTGTGTATAAATGTTACAGTCATAAAACCATAAATAAGAACACATGCATCAAGACTAATTATATTTATGAATATGCAAGTGAAGTAAACTTGGTGGTTCTTATGTGAAGTGGTAACAAATGCAATTACACGTAAAGGCTCGAGCCTCAGTTAAATTATCACACACATAATATTTAAATAAATACGTTACAAGTTGTTCCATTGCTTTAATTAAGGGCTTCACAAACAAACATTCAAATAATATATAGTAAGCAGTTACCAATAATTTTCTTTACTATAAATATTAAAATAAAACATTAATACACATAATAATTAAATTGCAGTAAGATTTCGTAGCTCTATAGTATAATGAGATTGCTATTTCAAAATGTGGCATTTGCAGTTGAGTTTACATGAAAATGTAAAGTCCCTAATACCTCTCACGAAGTCTGCTTGTTTGCGTGGTCCCATGAAGGACTGATGACACCGAGGTGGTTAGTTATGTCAACAAGCGAAAGAGTGAAAAGTTTCTCAGCCCACCTTCAAACCGCGGGAACGTAACAACTAACTGACATGTTCCTCAATTTACTTTGATAATTTACCGCCTGTGAATGACGTAGATTATTCCGTTTCCTTCATCTTCGTTCAACTATGATTCATAAATCACAGACAAATGTGTATGTTTCATAAACATAAACAATAAAACACAATTAAAGAAGACGTAAAATCCGGTAATTAATTCATCATTATAGTGTGTTTAATTCTAATTTTTATCACTTCATACAATACATCTTTTAATAATGTACTATAGCCTTGTTGATTAAATTTACTTTAACAAGGTACAATAATAATTTCCAGGTTTTATAAGACGCCAGGTTAAGAATGTAGTGTCTAATAAAGTACTAAAATCTTCTAGGGTCTCCTACATTTTTAAGTGTTCGGAAGATAATTACATGGCGCTTCTTGGTACAATACAGCGACCAACTAACAACGAGCCTGTGAGGTATAAGTAACACACACATAACAAAAACTTGTAGAAATACAGCCAAACCTTACACACTCAAAAGAAATGAGATCTAAAAAAAGGGCCAAGCTCATCTACCCTTCCACATAAACGTACAGTGTCCCATAACAGCATCCTCGAAAAGCTTGGCAAAATAGAATTTGCGATTATTAATTTAACGTAATAGTTTATCCAAGTTCTTTTTTTCTAATTAATTTAAACGTAATAACATGCAAATTCTATTTTGCCAAGCTTTTCGAGGATGCTGTTATGGGACACTGTACGTTTATGTGGAAGGGTAGATGAGCTTGGCCCTTTTTTTAGATCTCATTTCTTTTGAGTGTGTAAGGTTTGGCTGTATTTCTACAAGTTTTTGTTATGTGTGTGATCTCATTACTTTTTCAAGTTCCATTACAAAATTATTTTCTAAAATATAATATTTTTATCAAAGTTGATTTAAATTCTATGGTATTAGCAGTAACAATATAGGATGTAAAATATCTAGACCCGGATTCATGTACATCCTGGGTATAGGTGGTATAACCATGGTATAACGACGGTATAAGGACTGGACCCCAATTCTTGAGTTCGTGGGAGATGAGTTGAAAACGCAATTTGAAAACGAAGTCGTTTTCGTTTTCGAAGGAATTGGTATTCTTGAACGGTATCGTGGAAAACGTCATGGGTTGTGAGTTGAAAGCATTGATATTAAACCCCTATAGTAGGCTAGATTAGCAGTCTCCTATACCTCCGCACAGGCGCGAGCGTAGCAAATTGAAGACTCAACCGGCCCATTTCAAGATGGCGATTTGGTGTTTTAATTTATGCTTTTTTAATGCAATAAAGTATTTTACTGGATTGTTTGATATGGTTTTAGCTTGTGCAGCATGGTATTAAACAAAAGAAACAATACGAAGTGATTGCATAAGGGAATTTACTAATCATTTGGTGTTAAAGGCTAGTATGCTTACCTGTCAACCTGGCGGCAATCTTGAGAACTATTTGGCCACAAATCGCTCCCATTTGATTAACATGTAAACTGTCATTTTAAGATGGCTTCTAATTGTACCGGAAGTGGACCACCGACTGCTGGTCTAGCCAATTATATAGGATGTCTATGGTTGAAAGAGTATCACGAAATCCAAACACTTTAAAAAGATTTGCGTATAGCAAAGAGCTCGAAAAAGTTCTATATTTATTCTAGATGGCAGTGCCTTCATAAACGCCGGCCAATCGAAAGACAAGTTGTATGAAATGATTTGATTGTTGCAATTATGTAAACAAACAGTTGAGCAAGTTCATAATGTTGTGCTGGCATAGGGTTGGCTAGGCTTGTCAAACATGTAATGTAAGTAATAATTTTATCTAGTCCTATAGCCAAATGGAACTTTAGACCTACACTTTTGCATTATAAATAATTTTCCACATCTGGGCCTAGGCCAGGGACGGTTTCTGATTTGTTTTATGAGAGTATAATGACACCTTTTTCTCGTTCCACACAAAGAAGAAAAATTTTAAATGTCCGCTATTTGTTTACGTATCGCACTTTCCCGCCTAACTCTGCTTATACCGTCAACAAGTGTCAAGTAACTATGGTTACTTGTTGATTGTATGCCAAGTGTTTAAGGCTTATTTTAAAACCTTTATTTGGAAGCCTTCCAACAAACTTTTTCAACTTTTTTTTTTCAAAAGAGACTATCATTCTATAACCTTAATGTCCATGTAAAATATGAACATTGTAGTCCCACCCGTCTGGTCAGAATCGCGGGCCGACGTATTAGATGTGAGCAGTAGTAGGCAGTAGTAGGAGTAGTAGGCAGTAGCTAACATCCTTAAAGTGATTTTGAGCATGTTTGAAGACATTTTTTCACCAAGAAGGAATGGTCGTACCCCAATAAAATTTGGCATGTGTTGTCAGGTACCTAAATCCCCTCGATTGTGATAGTTTTCAAGTTCACATCACGTTACATGACGGCTGGGTAACACCTCGAAATCACCCCAACTCTGCTTGGTGTATAAGGTGCTTGAGTGTGTAGCGCACCGCGGCTTGGCTGCGGCGCCCTAACGGGCACCTAGATTAGAGATGGCTGTATTTCAAGAGGTCTTTGTTTCAAGACGTGTCGTATTTTTACTTAATTCTTGTTTCTCTATTCATTTTATGCGAGTTTTTACGAGTTACCACAAGGTCTCAAAACAATGTATGTATAGCTATGCTATATAGTGTTTTATTAGACATTTTTTCAAGAGAAACAAATAGTAGTATGGTGGCAAGACATGGTACGGTTTCCCTTTGCGTTTAATGTTTAGTGCAGAAACGCTCTCATTTTCATTTCTTTTTATTTCCAAGTGTGAGTGAAAATATAAGATTTAATTCTTATTGACAGTTTGTGGTAATGAGTACGATGCTATACGAGTTTATACAGTATACTTTTGATATACATAATAGGTATTACAAAATGAAACAAACCAGATTTTCAAAGGTATTAATTTTCTAATTAACTTGAGAAGATCAAATTGTCAACATCTTGATTCTAGAACATAATTTAATTTGAGGTAAAATGAGTTGGATGAGCTTACAGGGAAGATTTTAATTTGAAACCCCTCAAACTCGCGTGTTTTATTGTTTTATTTGTTTGTTCCTTTGTGAATTAGCCCTCCATAGGACAAATAGCTGCTTTAACTTTGTTAAATTTTAGGAAACCTTCGAAATTTGTAAGACCTTTACATCTTTGAGTTCAATCAATTAATATTACTCATAATACCGCACTTCCACACAGTGTACCACTTTTAACATTCTAAACAATGAATATAATAACAATTTTGTAGGGACGTTTAGCAATAATTCACAACCACTTTGACTTACAAAATTTTGGTTCCATCCACCATTTTCAGTTCGTTATTTCGTTTTGATTGGACCTACTATTGGTAATAAACTACTTCATGAAACTGCCTTTATAAAATATATAAATTTATATGTAACCAATAACAACATGAATCGCAAATAATTTCATTGAATTAAATAAATAAAAATCACTTAAATCAACGCGACTGAAAATAGAGTAAGTGTAGCTTCATTTTGTTATCACATAATACTTTTTTTTTTGCGAAAATCACCAGTCTTTCATTTTGTTATCACATAATACTTTTTTTGCGAAAATCCCCAGTCTTTCTTTTACTACGAAAGCTATCTAAATTTATTAGCAATTTGCGAGTTGGTCTTAAATGTCAATAGAGAGACTCATCTCGATTTTTATATTAAATATAAACCCAATCATAAAATGGTTGTGATTGGAAACTCGCTGAAGAAAGGTCATGTCATGAGACGAGAGGACTGTGACGTCACGTTCCGACGACATATTGACCGTCCGAGGGTGTGTCCTCCAACACAACATACCAGACATAACCTAATCAAGCCGAATAACACTCCAACAATTAGGAAAGTGAGGGACACCCCGGAGCGTTGGACACACCTAGCTCGAAACACAACTAAATTATTAACAAGTCACAGAAATTAGCACAAATTATTACCTTGAAACAATGTTGTAACGCACCGCGTACACACATAAACCCCCATATACACACAGTGCTTGAACTAAATTAGATAATCACCTCAAAGTGTACATTTTCGTACTATTTAATTAATGTAATTTTTCCTGAGAGATCTGATAACGAATGAAGGTTTCTCCATTTCTTCGGAGGTTGTAGTAAATGCTCTCGTTTGGGGAGACTTGCAGCGCGCAATTAGGAGTGACCTCTTGTGGTAGCAGTGTGCACTAACAATGCAGTTTAGAGGTATCCACCAAAACCGAGTGTGTAATTAAACTAATTAAATAATTAATAAGATACTTTACGAGCCGTGTTGATGTATCAAGTACGCACGTTGCGTCACAAGCTATGCTCAGATATGCAATTTCAAAGTTAGCTGGGTGTAAGAATACACGTCTACGAGGTTTGATCAAAGTGTTCACAGTTTACGAGTGTATTAAATGAATACATAAATTATTTAAAATACACTCGTTAATATTACAACTCATATTGTGCTAGAACGTATTTTTAGTGGGAGAATTTGTAAATAATTTGAACCATGTTGCTTTGAACCATGAGCTCGAAACCTTATTTGTGTTTTGTGAACAGTGAACACAGTTATTCAAAATATTTGTCAAGAACATTTCAAAATTAAATTTGTTGTTTTCTCAACATGATATTAATCATAACTGCCATCATAAGCATTGGTAATAAATTGATATTGCCACGTGTGTTCCAAGGTTCAACTCCCTTTGGTGGAGGTGCCGAGTATATGTACATTCAAACTGGATCTGTGAGAGAGAGGTCTGGCCTAGCTGCCTAGACCACAAGGGCCATTACTTTGTATCATCCTTGTTGTAGGGAAATGTCAACAATAAAACCATGTCAATCGGAGGTAATGTTCAATTGTTATCTTTAGAAGTGACACACGCAAAGAAGAACGGAATGATGAAGGGAGAAAAAATTATGAACATAGGGTGCAACATGGTGCATTTTATTTGTGATAAATATTTATCTGTGAGTGGATATAGAAATGAAGCATTTTACATAGGTATGGTGTTTAATTAAGAGCCATTTACTTGCTGTTTATAGGCATTGTGATTGTTTTTTGCTTTTAAAATGCAATATTGTAAAGCTAATGCTGTGTTCGTGTAACGATGCGCTTTCACAGAAGAAATGTAAGTAAATAGTTTAGACACAAACGGTATCAAGTGTAAATATTTATCGTCCTCTCGGCTCCTCCCCGTTGAGTAAGTCTGTGTTTAGTGTGTGCTCTGTGCGTGCATAATGCATGGCTGGGATGCACTCTAGTGCATGCAATGTATTGTCACGCTGATGGCCGTTTAACTCTGTGTGCTCACGCAGGGGTAGGGATTATACCGGGGCTGCATAGTGGTGGGACGGCGCCGCGAAGACAAGACACGTTAGTTATCACGAGCAATCGAAACGTCGATATTATTTTGGTATGTTGGTAGAGGATTTGACTTAGAAATAAAGCTTGCTCAAGAGTTTTAGTGCTACGAATGTTAAAGGGGCTAAAAACCCCAAAAATTATTTTTTACCACGTGATCTATAGCACAATACTACACTTAAATGACCGTTTAAAAAATTATATCTTGTAACTGTGATTTAACACGAATTTTTTAATTTTTTTGATCCAGAATTGCGAAATTGGTGTTTTGGAAAATTTCCTAAATCGGCTTTAACCTGCTTCTTTTTGGTCACATAGATACTAGAGCATAGTACCAATCTAAATGCCTGCATAACATCGTGTCTTGAAACTGTGCCAAATATACCTAAACGCAAAAATATGCATTCCAAAATCACACAAACTTGTAATCACATATTTGACCGAACACTTTCCAAGTTAAAATACAAATAAGAGAATTTACCAAAAAGGCTGTCGAGTGTCTAGATGGGCTTTTTGATCAAATCCTCCAAGGTCACGGGCATAAAGATCGTCCCCATGTATTTCTTTGGAGATTTTTGCCGATGGACCAGCTCGAAAATGCATTTTCGGACAAATTGTTTGGGAGGTCCATGGGCCAATAATTTTTCTGTTAATTGCTAAATTCATACTAGTTCAGTATTGATATTTTTGTTGAGTTTACGTTAAATACCCCTTTTCAAAGTTAGCTAGTCCTTGTTTGCGATCCACTTAAACTTCATGTCAGCAAGCAATACGTTGTGAGAGTAAAAAAAAAAGTTTTATTTTGACAAAAATCCGTAATTTAAAAGATTTTGATCTAGTATAACACAAATGTAGGGCATAATACATACAAACGAATATCCTAAAAACACAGGGAAATTTATAATACAACATATCAGTCAATTTATAAAAGGTAATAGTTAACCCAAAATTACTAAACCGTTCTATTTATTTTGAAGAGCATATCAATTTTCTTAATTTGGATATATTTTAATGTACAACCGCTTATTTGAATGTAATTGGTATTTAACAGCCATCACCCACGGATGCATCTCCTGACGGATGACACCGCTTGACATCACACCGTGTCCTACCTCCGAAGTCAAGGTGCAATGTAATTCTCTCCTGCACCAGGTCGCAACTCAGCCGAGCCGAGTAGGCGTGTATTAGCGCCATCTTGAGTCCCAACTCGGCCTGCGCGAAACTGACTAATGTGATCAATTAATGGTGTGCATAAATAACTGTAATTTCACGTCGCTGCGATCTTAACTATGCTAGTTAGAGGCTTATAGAAGCAAGCGCACAACACAAGCCGACCACCGTCGAGCTTCGAATTTTAATTAGATATGCGATATGACGTCCACATGGAAAAACAACAGTTGAAATATTTCATGCAGAAACAAAGGTTAGCCCTGGGGACCCGGGTTAATCTTGTGTAGAGGAATAGGAAGGTGGATTGGGGAGGGGGAGGAGGAGGGGGTTTCTTCGCTTTATGCCAGCGCTCAATAAAACAAGGGGTGGGGGAGGGGGTGGGGGATTCATAAAAACCACCCAAGAAACAAGGGAAGGCAGATTTCTGTGGAGGCCAATGTAGTATCTTGGAGCAAGGTATATGGTCCGGTCACACATAACCTTTAGATATTTTAGTAGGGGCTATGTAGGGCGATGGTAAATCTCATATACACCTGTCAACAACACTCGACGACGCTTACTAAACAAATTCTTTGCATTGAGCTACGTATAGTTTTTACTTTGTCCATATGAAATAATATTTATATTTATTTACTCATCATATTGAATTAATTATGTATTTTTGGTATATGCAAAAAATAATCAAAATTACTGTTCTAAAGTGTCAAAGGAAGCAAAAAGGTTTTTCATTTTTATTTAAAGTTGTGACATGCTTAAGTCTATACCGTGTGTATTCAATAATTTGTAGTCAATACGAGATTGATTTGAGATCGATCAATGTTGCCTTTGCATCATTGCTGCCAACTGATATACGTAAATATAAAGCTTTATTTAAGATAGGGCCTACGTAAACTTTGGAAGAAAATCTCATTCTCTCCGTTTTCTTCCTACCTATTGAAACAAGGGTAAATTTAATCCCAACCTTCTCAGGTTGAGTGGTCTTGGGCTTAGCCAGGAATTGGATCAATATGGGTTGGTAATTACTAAAGCGAGCGGTCGAGGGCTTTGGTTGGCTACCGGACGATCATGATGCAAGTAAAGCGACGCCAACGAGGGGGTGGGGGGGGGGGGGTGGGAGGGGTGGAAAATGACCAGCGTCGGAAGGTTTCCTTCCCTTGGCAGCGTCGCCTGGTACGGTCTAACCACCACTGCAATGACATTCCATACAAACGAATATCTGATAACATACACAATGAAATACCTCGGGTAATAAATGAAGTCGATTCATTATTATTATGATTATGCGAAGTTGAGGTTGATTGTGATTGCGACCAACTTTGTTCCTAGGCTCATGTTGGGTGTAATTAAATAAGTTATTACACGGTACTAGTTATAGTCTGGTTGCATTGCGCAGGAATACGGTTGTTTATTGAAATCGTTAAGTTAGCCTTTGAATGCAAATTTATTAGACTCGAAATTGAAATAAGATGTCATGAACCGTGACTCTCAGTGAAAACCATCTGAAGTACATGTTAACAGTTATAATGAGCAATTAATAATTACATATTAAACCATATTTATGAATGTTGTATGAAATGTGGTTAATTCGCAATATATCATTTACATTTTGTCTTAAATATCTTTTGGAACTGAATTGATATTTAGAGTGGAACTATAAGCTAAAGACAATCTCAACTGGTTTTCGAACTCTCATAAACCATTTGGCCATTAGAATAATTGGTTGCAGCTGATCAATGCCTTCTAGAGTGGATGTATATGCAATTTAATTGAGAGGAAATTGGATTTGGATTGGACTTGGATTTGGGATAAAAACATTTCATATTATGTTTTAACAATACACATTATTTTGTATTGAATATCCAATGAGTGAAAAACTTTGAAACTTTGCATAATCCTTACAAAACAATGTGAACATCAACAAAATAATAACAAAAATTTTGTGAGATGACGTATCAGCAAATCTAAACAATTCTTGTATTTTATCCTAGTGATTAAATCTAAAATCGACCTCTCATTCTTTATGACCTAGTTTCTACGAAGTTACTTATATAAATAACTTATTGTTGGTTTTATTAATATTTCTGTAGTTCTAAATTGTTCAGTTAACTTCTTGTTAGCAACGCGTTCACTTTCTCATACACCTTCTTACAGAACACATCACATCACATAGTTATGAAAACTAACTCACAAATTAGAACCTTTGGTTACTAAATTACAATGTTTACATGAAACCGTTTCTCACAATAAATCTCTACGTTTCATCAATGCAATTAAAGTCATTATGAAATTAATTTCTTTGTGTAAGATCTAAGATACATTATATAAAAATGATAACAACTAATTACTAAGCTTTAATAAGTTGGCATAAATCAGTCAATTACGAGTTACGAGTTATGGAAATATGTATTCTGTTTCCCACTAAAGGTACAAAAATATTTAATTTTACAAAAATTATAGTACTTGAGTTTCAGGTAAAAGTCTTATTTCTTCAAATATGTTCCGTGTTTGCTTTACTTTCTAAAATTTGTTACATTATACAAACATTATCAATACAACTAATTTGTTTGTAACCAAACTATATTATAAAAGCAAACGATGCTCTTTTTTAACCACCTGTTGGGTAGGTATTACCCTTTATTTTGAATTTAAGACGGTTGGATGAGCAAACTGTGTATTTTTTCAACAGGATGCTGAATGTTAAATGTTCATTTTAAACTCACTTGATTGATGGAAATGCGCGTATTTCACGTACATTCCAGCTCTAGAGCACTTTAACGACCTTTGCTCTTCAACCAAACATTTTAACTTTGGGTTGTATGCTCATGTGTGTATCAGTCAACATTTCCACACTTTAAACAGAATGCCACTTGTACATAATCTTTGGGAAATTATTACAGTCTGTTTAGTGTCACATTTATGTCGAGCTACAAAGGTATGTAAGAAAACTCATAAAAATGTAATCAGATAATTTCTAATCAAAGTTTTAATCTTCGAGGGCAAAAATTCGAGGTCAAAACGTATTCCAGAACAAAACCTTATATTTCCGCCAAACCATGCATGCATGCATGCTCACACATGCACTTTGTTGCCTACGACAGTTCTAGAAAGCCTTGCACCTGGGTGCATCGTCGCTGCACTTCGCCTCCGTCAAGTTCCGTGACCGATTCTCTCTAATCGGATTGCCGACTTCTAGAACGGATCTGTTGCGCGCGGTGCATGCCGGTGATCGTGATGGGTGGACGTTCTCTGACGTCACCTGATAGGGAGCTACACCTACCCACTTGACTTGATTTTTAATTGGGTTTCAAACAGGACGAGCGAGCGAAATGCGCCATTTCACTCGATGTCAGCTTCCAATATCCGAATTATCCTTTTTACCATCCTGAACGATTTTTCAAAAAGAAAAAAAACGAAAGGTTTGTGAATATTATTTTAATTGTTTAAACATACTCACACAGCATCAGTGACAGCAAAGACAGCTAATTGGATGAGCGAAGCGAAGACTTCAATTTCACCGACCCCCAAAAAATTTAGCTCGGGTGTTTTTTTTTTTTGTTTTTTTTTTGTTTTTTTTTTTTTTTGTTTTTTTGTCTGTTTGTTAACTCTCTACCAGACAAAACGGCTTATCCGATCTTGATGAAAATTTGACAGGACCTTCGAAATCTCTGAACTTAGAGGTGTATTGTTTTTGGGTACAATCGAAGAAATATTTCTCATGAATATCGTACTTTTACGATTTTTTTCGATTTTTAGTGCGATACTTTCGTGACATTTGGGCCAATTCTGACCAAACGGGTGGGGCTACAACGTTCATATTATACATGGACATTAAGGTTATGGTGATGTAGTACCTTTTGAAAGAAAATGTTGAAAAAGTTAGCCAGAATCCATAGAAATAAAGCTTTTAATATAAGTTTTTTACGGTAAATAATACCAATTGACAAGAAACAAAAGAAACTTGACAACATTCACCTACAATGCGTAGGCAGCAAAACAAAGCACTTGCAAAAGTAAAGATATCCCAAGCAAACTTAAACTTTAAAAAGCTCATCCATCAACGCGGCGGGACTTTAGCGTTTTCCTAGTATTATATAAGGGAACGAAACTATCTTATATTCACCACTTTTCCGTCCGTCTGTCTACAATAAGTTTCACGTCTCATGATAAAACCGAACAAGACCTCCGGTTGGCAGGTTTTGTTGATAAACACTTAAACAAGAATGATACACAACGTGTATGGTGACCCTAGAGGTCGGATGGCAGGGCTCACCCCAGCCAAGGGGATGATTTCAACGGACCCGGCACCTCCACCAAAACCGAGACACGTTGAATCATTTGTTTGTGTCGTTTGACAATCTGTTCAACGTCACTATCTATGTTATTTTTATTCCTATTACCAGTGCTTGTTAAAGGTTCAGATTATTGTTATTAATTCACATGACTATGCTTTGTTTAGTTCACTGTAAAACAAACAATTCCAGTGACAATATTATACTCATAAAACATAATATGAGCATTTGTTATCCAAAGACTATCTCTTTACTGTTTACCGGAACCCATCGAATAAAGTGTTTTCCACATGTGTTTTTCAAAATAAATATCATGTACTTTATGATACCAGCTGTTGCATTATTGATGTACCCCATCTATAGACCGGTAGCGCGATGCGCCATCAGTATTTAACTAAACGTTTCTGGTATTAATATTTCTTTTGTTATCGTAATGGCAACTCTTGACTCTCGAGCTATATTTATATTTCAATTACCGAACAACTGCTAAAAGTGTACTTCGCAGAATGGTGTTATTCAAGGCACAGTCGACATATTCATCCCGCCACCTGGCGTCGCATATCCCCAACAACAAGCGACAAAGGACGATGCAGCACTACAGGTGTTGACTGATTCAGTCCACGGTAATTATCCTCGTTAAGTATCCGATTGTTTCTCTCATTGCACTAGTTGTTTATGGAGAGCGTTTTAAATAATCACATGTTAGTAATTGAGTAGAAGCTAGGTTGGTTATGCGAATGGCGAAGACATAACTTTCTTATACCTAGAAGTTTATCGGGTCAGTAGGATTGTTTTGAAGTGGACAGTAATTTATTACTTTAAACACTATATACATCATATATATATATACAAGCCATTATATTTTATATAAACACAACTTGACGTTTAGCCCTCAGTTGAAAAAAATACAGTTTTTGAACATATAATTTGTGTGCATAAAGGCAGTGCAAAGAGTGTGCAAATCAATGCACAATTACCGACTGTGTAAATTATTTGGTTTGTTATACGACAAAATAATCAAATTCAGACAACATTTTTAATCAGGCGTTTCATGATAGTTTTATATAGGTTAATTTTGGTTACGTGGCGTCCAGATTGGCTCACCCTTGCACCTTTTATTTCTGACTCTAGCATTTATTTCGCCAACAAACACACAGTAAACAGAACCGAGTTAGCACAAATACACACCTCACAGCTACAATTAACGTTGTTATTTTAATTGACTCATCATCAACATTGGCTGTCTATCTGGTTTTGTTCTGGTTGCTGCGCCCTAACGGAGTCTCGATCTGATAGCTATTTCAGGGGAACACTCACAATGTAGAATAACCAACTGAAAAGAAGCTGGCCATGAAACTAATACTGTACATTGTGTTAAAAATTGCTTCCCATGTGAGCCAATATAGATGTAAGATTTTTGCACTTGTTACATTATTCTTAGGGAGAATGTTTTACTTATTATTTTTACACATCAAATTTGTTATAGAGACTAGAGTGATAGAAAAGGGCTTATATTCCTAATTAAACTAGGGATAACATACAATAATAAATTATAACAATAAAGTAATACTTTGAGTTAATATATAAATATCCTATTAATAAGACTAGGAAATACTGGAATTTAGGCCATTTATTATTATTATGTACATATACTATGTAATATATCTGAATTTTCATTTGTAATAAAATGCATAATATTAATGCCCACATAAAATGAAATACTTTTTCGTTGCCGGATACTACAGTGTGTATAATTGTGCATGCATGTGTGGATAAACCGCAAAGTGATGCAATTCACTCAGTGTACGTACAAAATATTAAAAGTACAACGTATGCATAGGCAAGTACTTGTGCATGCGTGGAAGAAAAGCTTAGTAATGGCTGATGCACAATCCCTCATCAATATACAAGCGCTTTTGTATAGGAATAAGGTATATTAATTTACTATTCTTTTAGTGTATTTGACTAAAAGTGGCAATGTTGTATGTGTGTAGGAACTGTAGATAGTCCGAAAAATGCGCAGACTCGAATGCACAGCATCAACTGCTCAGTAGATTTATATGCCAGTAACAAGCATGTTGTATATATATACGTGTGCACGGCTAATTATTACCATCACTAAACAAATGCGTAACAAGTTATCCACCGCGTATTACGTTATATTCCTAGCAGATTCAACTAGATTAACCTGGGAAATATTATGTACTTGTTGAGTAACTCGTGCGAAATTCTATATTAAACTCTCACAATGTAGATACGTGTGTGCACTGCCGCATGGGTTTTAAATAATAAACCGAGGTTATAAACTCGATAAAAACCAGCTGCCATTTAGTGCAATTGCAGCTAATTTCACTAAACTTCAAGGTCTTGTATTATCACATAATTATAAGGCTCTCAGCTTTATGCTGATAGACCATGTAGAATATAGATGGTATTTTACATCAGTTCATAAAAGTTGACTGCATGTTATATATTAAAACCTTACTTCAAGATCTTGTCAGTTGTGGCCTACAAGTCGAAAACAAAAATTGTTACTTTATACCATTTTCTGTTTGACAATATTAATCCATAACTAGTTCTTATAGTTTGACCAAGAACAGTATATATAGACCTACACAGTGACACAGCTAGTGCTCGCCATACTGACACCAAGTATTATAGTATAGTATTACTACTTACTATACTTACTAGTCAATGTATTTTTCAAGTATTTCATATCACATGTATAGCGCTTAAGTGTTAAATGCGGCCACTATGTTATTGGCATGGTCTGCTTAACTTGAGTTATTGTGTTCACGACTATACGATTCTGACAGAACGTCCTTACTCTTGTTAGTAATATCGAATCAAATATCATTCAATTTGCAAATTATATTAAAGTCCACAAGATTGAACTAATCTCACATATTCGATTGATATATTTTGATGAATATGAGGCCAGATTACCAAAATAATAGTTATTGCAATCTATGGTTGAGCATTCAATAAATATTTTAATATTAGCTTTAAACAATAGAGCAACATTCAGCCAACGGCGAGGGCGAGCTACATTTTATGCTTGTATGTAAGCATAAAGGTGGCGAGATAAGCAACGTGTATTTCACCTAGCTCGCTATTTTGTATCCCCTTGCTGCCATGCAGTTACGTTCATATCAATTATAGGACGCAATTAAAAAGCTTTTAGCTTCGTTCTCTTCACAGATGAGCATCACAGTGTGCGCAACTCGCTACCTTGTATTGTAGGCCTATTGCCATACACCTTAGTCTCGCATCACAGCCAAGATCAAGACAACTAAGCAATATATTTACATCAATTACACGCAATATGTAAAGTTTACCATACATTCCGGCTAGAATTGCTTGAGAATCTTAAACTGTAAATTAGATTTGCCCTTGAGACGAAAAAATGAATATATATTAAAGAATAACATTTGATGCAGACAAACAACATAAAATAAGCTTTACCTTGCAATGTATGCTAATTTGAGTTGTAATATCTGCTGTGTTCGCTTTCGAATGTCTGCAGGTTCAAATTTATAAGAACTTTTTATGATTGAAATAGTTAACAACTAGTCTAAAATGTAGGCCTTGAGAGTTCATATTGTGCTTTACTGAAAGTGACTATATCTACGCCCAGTAACGTTAACAGGATATTTTTTCTTGATTGTCATCAACTACTACTAGTTCAAGTTCACTTTTTACTACTGTATGGAACTAATAATACCTTTGAATATACCCCTAGGAGTCTGCTACACTAGTACACGACGACGCCACATTAAATGTTCTATTTTCCTGAATTGCATCAATTGAAATAGCATTTCATCGTATTGAAACTTCGTATATATTGGTTTTAAAGTTAAATCTATCTTCACGATATTTCCAATATTTCACTAGTAGTTTCTGTTCATATCTCGCGGTCTACACCACAATTTTCTAGCTTATCTGTTGCACGTACAATAATTTTTAATAATAATTTTCTTAATTTCTTTTCTCTATGTTACCTTGAACATGTAAAATATATGTGATATGTAGGGATAAAATCAAGTCACAGAATTAATAAAAAACCAAACGATATTTATATTTTTATTCCATGTAAGTGATTGATGCTTTAAATTAATTTATATTAAATTTGATTGCCCCCTGTTCAGACATGAACAACGCCTTGTGGTTCTTCGATAATAACTGACATGTTCTCAATTCTATTTCCTCAAGTTGGTAACATATCCCCCCCCCCCGGACTTAAAGACCGCTAATGTGGTGTTTCTAAAAGCCCCCGCCAAACCGGAAGTACCTCGTTCATCTCCCGGCGCGTTCCGGGGTGTCTGCGAGTCCATTTCCTCCCCATCTATCGCCCAAGTCGGAGCACCCACTCCAGAGTACAGTAGTCTTCCGCGGGGAAACATAGTGCATGGTCGCATTTCTTATCCACTCGTCCTGATTGGTTCAGGTTCAGGCACTCACCAATCAATCACAATCCCAAGCGTATCTATACGAGATTAATGTATGCGTACACTATTTTTGGCTAACATATCTTAAATATCGCTTAAATATTAACCTTTAAGTACGATCTTAATGCATTGCAATGTCATATAGGTGGCTCAAATTTACTTGTCGGGTGAAAAACCGGTTTTTCGCATAGCGGTTTTGTTGATATTTTGGTTTTATCCTCCACTCACTGGACAAGTTTTCGCGACGGGCTTTTATCAATTACACCTGGATAAATTAAAACTTATGAATATTTAATACCGTTTCGAACAAAAACCCCTAATTATATTTAGCATACTAAATTAATTTTCATAAAAACTTGTTTTGTGACCGGCTACTTATAACTTAAAGATATTTGATATTTTCATATAAAAAACATAATTCTTATTGTGGTTGTAGAATATACTTCATCTAGAAATGTAGAACACAAGTGGTTTATCAACATCGTGCCATACAATATGACGATACGTGAAGTGAAATGAATTAACGTCGAGAGATATGATTATAGTTTTAAATTCTAATAACCTCGCCCTATTTACATTGGAAGGTTTTGTTATATATAAGCTGATAAAATTTCTTGTTATATGACACTTTATGTTGTGTATATGCCTATATGGTTTCGTTAATGACAAATAATCCGGTGTATACATTTATTTGGCTATAAACTAAAGAAATATGTATTGTAATTTTGAAGTCATTGGGCTGCTTACCATTGCAACGTCATGCTACAAACTTCGTTCAAGAATGTACCAGACTAGAATATGGATAGTTATTGCAAGAAAGTCAGCTGACCGTACATATCTTTTAGTAACTAGTTTATGGGCCCCTTGGTTAATTAGTTGGGAGAAAAGCCTTTCGTGATATTGGCAGTATTAAATACAATCCACAAATCATAAAATCTAAATTGATCGACGATAGAGAAGAGAACTTAGTTCTCACACAATTTTTTACTTTGTGGATTATATTAAATAAACCCTTTTTGGAGTTGTTGTTAACAGTCCTACCCTTACGGACCACATATCATCGTAAAGCTGTGAGATTGAAAGAAGCACGTTTAATACACAATCATGCATTATGAGAACCTTGTTCCTCTCAGATTTAAGCCTACACTAATTAGTCCACATCAAAACAACCTTCAGCCTACAAGGATTTTATATTCCTATGTTGAAAAGTCTGAGATTTTTATCCCCGTCGATTTCGAGTTCGACCCAACCTTTGCGGTGTTGGTTTTAATTGGGCAAATCTCCGGTTTTGTTTTTAATAGTTTCTAACTGCATCTAAGTGACGGCGCTATACCCAACAACATTATCTTGTCTGTTAACTTTGTGTGTTACATGACGTGAAAAGTAAATTACTTGTAATTTGGCTCAGTTTCTTTGAAAGGCATGGGTGCTGTGCTGTAAGAGTTTGAACTGAACTGGCCCCAAAGTTTACAACGTGCTCGTTTATACTGTCCGTCCAATAAACGAACGAAAGGTTTTTGATCACTTTAAAAGCTCGTATAATTAGTATGAAATAGTGAAGTTGAGGGCCGTAAAACCGCGTTGTCTTCCGGTCAGTAATTAGCAGCCTAGAGGGCCAGGGGGTCGGGGTTGGGTATCAAAATTGTGCGTTTATACGGCTATTGTTTCTTATCTTTATTAGAATAATTTTTTGGAAGGGAAAGCATAAGGTTTGTTATGAAGACTTTAGTACATATTTCGGACGAAGCTCATGTTTAAATCATGAGCATGGCTGCTTAAAACAATAACGGTGGCACGGTCGTAAATGGGTCAAAGACCTAAACACTGAAGGAGTTAATGGAGATGGCAAAGTGACCATCAGAAATTCCTTCTGAGCCAGAGAATGATATAAACAGGATTTATACATTGGGACCTACAACCACCATGGTATGCACTGAAATAACGATATGGGGAGTTTGTCATGTGGGCCTTAAGATAATCCAGACCTACTGTTAAATTAAGTAGAAAATGGAAAGTTACAAAAAATCAAAATCGTAATATAGAACCTGTAATCCTTGAGCACAGAAACAAGCACACAATTCCTCCTTTTTGTTTCAAATGGAAGTTTTTCCTACCGAAAATAAGTTTATTAGGGAACCTCAACGTTTTTAAATTAGGTCTCGTATGCTTATTTTTGTAGCGATCGCCCCAAGACTCGTGTTTTGTTACGTCGTCTAGTTTTATGGGATAAGTTCTCATGCTAATGATATACAATGCTAGCTTATGAGTTTTTAAAGACCTATGAAGATTATTATAATAATGATAATTACTTCTACGCATATTATATGAAACGATTCATTTCCCATTTCCTAAATACCTGAGTTGAGTTTCATCGTGAGTTGAGCAACATTGTTCACATGTCTGCATGTTGCTTCCTTGAAGGTGATAACGTTATCTGTACTCACATCTTTAGAAACCGTTACGTTGTTTGTTCTTCCAGAGCTAAGTGGGGACATTTACAACAACTCTCATCACTTGTTTGCAGAGAGGCTCATCGAAATTGAAATCCTCATCCATTGGTTCTCGTGTCAATTAATAAGAATGCGGCAGTCTTATTCTGACAATGTTTGTGCATGCTGGCTATGAGCAATCAACTTATGTGTGTTTGCCTCATAGATGAAAATGAAACTTATGATTCTTGACAATTAATTGGCTTTTAATCCAAGTACGGTTCTACAACCTTTAAAAGGGTTTGTTTATGGTTTGTAGAGGCTGCATCATGGGTGATCCCTGTAACAGGCTTCATAGGGTTACACGTGCCCTTCATTAGCCTTCCTGCCATATAGGCAGGTAAAATACATCACATTATTATTACGGGTTATAAAATCACCCGATTCAATAGGGATCATCTTATGGGTTTATGATCCTTTCTGCTGGTGCTTAACATTAAATGAGTGTGATGTATAAATAGGCATAGCTCAATGTTTTTTTTTTTTTTTAAATTCAATTATAAATCTTGCACATGCAAGCATTCCTTACTTGTTTTTTTCGCCTACAAAAATGTTTTGCATCTAAATTTGTTGATATTGAATAATAGTGATTTCGTATCGTTTTCAATTCATTGATATTGAATATAATAGTGATTTCGTATCGTTTTCAATTTATTGATATTGAATATAATAGTGATTTCGTATCGTTTTCAATAATTTTATTGATATTGAATATGAAAGTTAGTTCGTATCGTTTTCAACATTGTTCTAAAGCCAACTCTTGTCTGAATACGAATGTGGTAAAAGTCAACTTGTGCCACTACAACAACAACTACACAAACATGATTGTCTCTGGTCAAAACTCGTCCGGACGGACGTAAGTGTCAGCTACTATAATACCCCTTCAAGATTCCGCTGCTAGATGAGGCCACTTTATAACGCGCTATAACCGGCTATTATGCATTGAGATTACACGTTACCTATTATTGCACCTGCCCTACTTTGTACGGGTCACTCAAATACTTCTACATTGGAATTTAATTTAATTAGTATACGAGATAATAATTTAAAGGTTTTTCTTATTGTCTTGTCTGTAATTTTAATATGTATATTTCTTGCTAATTAAAAATAATGCAATAATAATTATGTGTGCATAATATACCGGCACTCATTAATTAGCTGCACCTACTTTGGCACAGTAAATTTGAAAGTGACATTTTTGAGTAATTATGTTTGAGGCCAAATAATGTCGGTGTTTATTAGTAGTTATAGTTGGTAGTTCAAAAAATTAATTATAAAATTGAGTTTGGAAATTGATACACAAAATTTGAGTGATTTGACTTGACGTATATACAAATGGGTAGTTATATTTTTGATTTAGCGTTTTTCTAGCGATAAAAGTGCATAAAATATATATGATTTGTTACATACTTTTCGAATAAATTGAGTATGATAATAGAAATAAAAGACCACACACTGTACACAATCATCTACATCTACAAACATGATTGTCTTTCTGAGTGGGTTTGTTTCTTGACTTATAATTACGATTTAAACTTGGCTGGAACAAACGATTCACAAACACAAAGCAGTTCCTGGTATTTTCACGATGTTTTGCCTAATTATTTGTTATCAGTTACAATTTTACAGAATTGTATAAAAGTGTATCAGATTATTAAATCTCACAAAAAGTGCTGTCTCGAAGCCTAGATTTAGATTCTCATACCACAATATTCGTAGTGACATCAGACAGTGAATTATGAGCTCATCTCTTATTGTGGATAGCTCTAAAACGCAATGTTTTGCAAGCCTACATTAGCAGAGAACATTTTTGTTAACGATTCGTTGTTCGTACGAATCTGGCAAGAGACTTCATCATAATGATCTTTAATGCGTTCATAATCACAGGGAGGTTAAGCTAGGCGATTAGCCTCGAGGCCTCGACCAGCCTTCAACTGTACTTGGCCGGCGGCGGCCTTGGAGGACTTGGGTTCGAGACCCGGCTTGGCAGGGTGACAAGGGAATCAAGGGTGTCTTCTTTAAACATAATTTTTAGTACAAGTATTTAAAAAAAAAGGAACTCGGTACGCCACATGGTTTTTGCATTGACAATATTATTATTATTATTATTATTATTTTACTTTTACAAATCAAGGTACACAAAGTGATATTAAATTGTCGGAAGAGAATCAAAGAGAGCATGGCTCCCAAGTTATGCCTGATTCACTTCTTTACAACTAAAAAAAAAAACTAAACAAAATATAATCATATAGGATAAAATGAGAGTGGTACCATATTATACAAATAAAGAAAATGACGTTTAATTAAAATAACAAAGTAGAAAACATACACTCTCAATTATATTTTAATTAAAGTAACTTTTTATTAATATGAAAACATTAGCAAACTAATATCATTAAATTTACGTAGAGAATTTTTCAAGTGATAAGGGAAGCTATGTGCATATTCATCACATGTCTCAGGTTGTGTGTGATGAGATCGTAATAACTCAAACCACACTCATTGTGTGACGCATGACTCTTACTTTTCGTGTGAAAGATTTATGTAACTCATGACTGATTAGAAGAACAAGAAAAACCATTTAAGGATATCAATTTGCATTTAATATTTAAATGTTCGGTTAGAAATTATGCATAGCCTATTTCCTGTCATATTTATCATGGGATAGGAATCAAAATTTTACTATACATAGCACTTATTGTGAGTATAAGTAAAACATCGTTATAAGCAAAATAGGAACGTGGTTAGTTCTGAGTTGTTATCCACAAAGTTTTGGAACTACGTAAGAGCCTCCCTGAATGACAACATTTCGTTCGATGTTTACTTCATTATTATCATGGCTGTGTATTTCTAAATACTTGCAATGATGACATCAATTTTCTATTTTAAACCTAACACGTCTTCCACGGAATCAGACGACTGTCATGTCTAGACTGATACCCGGAGAAAACACCGTTACACCACGGTTGCTTCATCAGAGTGTGATATA
Source organism: Sweltsa coloradensis (assembly GCA_024449915.1). Lineage (NCBI taxonomy): Eukaryota > Metazoa > Arthropoda > Insecta > Plecoptera > Chloroperlidae > Sweltsa > Sweltsa coloradensis. The sequence goes on from JAMZAV010000368.1 coordinate 658,849, forward strand.
AGCCCTAATCACCGCGACAGTGGGTCACGGTGTTAATGACGCGTGACCTTGGGTGTATCGATGATGAGTAAGACAGACAGATGCCATTAGGGGAACATCTTCGGCGGTGGAGCGACCAGCGATGCACAGAGTCGCCGGGGAGGGACCGTTTCGAATGGGTAATGATAAAACACAGGCACAAGATCCACAAAAACACTATCAAAACCCTTAAAACAAACTACAAGAAAAGGGTAAAATGTAGTATAAAACGTATAATCACATTTAAAAAAAATGTATTATAATGAAGCCAAATGTAAAATATATAATATATCACTACACTTTGTTCCAACATTGTTTAGTTGGGTAAAGGGGTGTTTCCACCTAAATCTTGGGCATCACCGAATCAGCACCGGCCTGCCAAGCTCGGCACCTCATCTTCTTCCTCATTCTCTTGTCGTAACACCAACTCTCTCCACCTTTTCCTGTCCTCCCACCATCTTTCTCTCTCTTCAATCACTTCTAAACTAAAACACAAAAACACTAAACACTAAACACTAAAACACAAGTATAATTTTAGTGTCATTTCCTAACAGTTAATTCTAACAAGCACGAGTATTAGGGAGTATAGCAACACTCGACAGATTTGGACGAAGAATTTACATATAAAAGCGTATATTGCATTGAAATCACTCTTGGTGGAGGTGCAGAGTACACAATAGTTCAGCTAAATGCGTTGCTCAGCACCTCTGACCACATAGGTCACCAAAATAATTCTGCGCTATCCTTGTTGAAGGGAAATTACAACAAAAAGACTCATGTCAATAGAAGGTCGCGTTCGGTCAGACGTGGTATAGACAAACCGACGGATGGATGGACGGAAGGACGGATAGAAAAGTGATGAATATAGGGGAACATCGTTTCCTAATGATTTATTTATTGTTGTACTTGATTTCGTAAAAAAAAGTGATACAAAAGCAAATACGATCAAATCTTTATTTTAAAATGCAAATAGTCAACTCGAAGTCATTACATGGTTAGAATAAGAAAATGCACAAGACATTCAGTGGAATACTGAAAATTCGAAAATAAAAATAATACGCATATATTATAGTATTGAACATAAAATATGAAACGATTTAGGTATCAACAACATGCCCGTGAAATATTCCCCACAAGTTTCTTGGAATAGCTTCTTGCTATCGATCACTTCGCGCGTATAGCCTATAAGGCAGAGCAATGAAGGATATTGGGCGTTGTAAGTTTTATTGCAGTGGAAATGCAATGATTTACCTCCCTCCGCTGACGTCACCCGGCCATCACCTGCGCTCACCGGTAAGTCTAGTATTATGTGAATGTATTGATTTGAAAGCCTAATGACAGAGTGCGTGTACGCCGGTCAGATAAATGTGTATACGGCTCCTTCCTACCTTACAGAATTAATAGTGGATATTACTGGTGATGAATGGCCAGTTATAACCCCTGAATCACAGAGAATATTATATGGGAGTTGTAAGTGGTGTTCGCTAGTTGCAGGTTTCACTCGATGGTGAGCAGAAATTGCATTGTTAAATAAATGAATATACCGCATATCCAATGTTGTAGCCTGTACACTTTGGATGGTACCCGTTTTACATTTGGTTTTTATAAATTTATGCATACTATATATTACTAAATGCAATTTAATCTATACCCTTTTCTTAATCAATCACGGGTACGGCCAGTGGCGGATCTAGGACATAATCATGGGGGGGGGCGATTTGCGTGTGCATGTACAGTCGTGGGAAAGGGTCTAAGTGCGGATGCACGCGGGTGTGGGGGCGGAAGCCCCCATTAATTGCGCCGCAGGCGAAAATTTTGAAAATCAGGTTTTTAAGAGTGCATTTGGTGCGTTTTAGAAAAAGTGGTGGGCGGAATGCAATACGGAAAAATGTAGTTTGTGTGCACCAATTTGTTTTGTCGTCATGTCGAGCTTACAATTTACAGCATTGGCCTAGATTGCAACATTATTATAACGTTTGATCTTATTTTCAATTCATCATTTTATTTATTTAATAAACGTCTATCCTATTTAGTTAAAAAACGATTCACATAGGAGGACAACTTAATAAATCGAAGTACACTGATGCAGACACATTTCACAAGGCAGACTGATTATTTCTGACAACATAAAAGAAAAGTTGATTTCTATTGGGAGTTTTAAATAAATAGCGCCGCAGGCGAAATTTTGAAAATCAGGTTTTTAGAGTGCATTTGGTGCGTGCACAATAAATAATAAAATCATTTTTATTTTTATTTTTAAAGAATCAGGGGAGGGGGGCGATCGCCCTACCGCCCCCCCCTGTATCCGCCACTGGGTACGGCACGGGAGTATCCAAAATAGACAACGAAGCATTTCGTTCTTATTAAACATTGATTTGTTTCATCGTTCAACTTCACTTGTGGAGGTACCAAACATATAAAAATTCCACATTTCTGGGACCCTCAGTGTATTAATAAAACTTGTTGTAGGGCATTGTCAACGAACAAACGCATGTCAATCCCAAGTCATGTACGGATTTCATCGCGAGACTGACCGAAAAGTTTTCACGGTTGCGAAAGAATTCAGAGTGCGAACTTTTATGAACAAAGTGTTGTCTTTTTTATGTCAACCGTTCATAATTCGTTCTGAGCATAACATATTGTGTTTCGAGTACGTTCATTGTAGCTATTTGCGTTGGTTAAAGATTGTTTACATAGGCAACCAACGTAAAAACACTAATCTCGCAAAAAGTGTTAATCACGAAGCAGACTGTAGAAGGACCTCCCATACCTAGAGAATGGTTAGTCGCCTTACGAAAATAAAGTCATTAGTTTCGTTAGATTTATTGTGAAGGAAGGTAGCTAAAATGCTCTGGAGCCGTAGAAGAACATAAATAATGTGAAAACGACAGCGTTTGCTCTGAAGTGGGTATCTGGTCGGCAGTGGGTACAATCTAGAAGGCCGTGTTTTAATTAGCGCTTCTTCTGTGTCCTCCGATTGGGGGTCGGAGGTCAACTCCATTACATACCAGGGAGGGGGAGGGGGGGGGGAGGTAAAGATATGTGTCGAGGGAAATAATATATTGAAGTTGTTAATTACAGACATCTTGGGTTGGATCAATTTATATCGGACGTTTTTAATCCTATTGTTTTGTTTTTTTATTACATATTGTGAGTTTTAGATTGTGGTTCATCCACCTTGAAATTAGGAATTTTTGCAAACAAAAAATATCCACACATTCTTTTCCACAAGACAAACTTGATGTATACAAATAATTATTTATTTATGTAATGGTATAGTGACATTGGTCCAACGAAGCATACAATAATAATTGTATATTCTCTCCGCTATAAATAAGTTATTGCAACTAAACAAATAGACAATAAAATGCTGATATACATATTACTATTTTTTTTTAAATAAACAATCATTTTGCAGTAATGCTTGTTTCAGTGTCCTGACTATAGCCGGTTCAATACCTCTGAAAGTTGCTTCAAGAGTTAAACGATAATTTGTTACGGTATTGGCGCTATAGACGATTCAATGGTAATTTCAGTTGTAAATCTAAACCTTAAACGATATGTTTGAAATTCACTCCGCCTTACGAAGAATTTAATTCCCGTCCAAGTTATTTCCAGTGTGTAGATAGATCCTGTATGCTGGGCCGTCCCGCCCCCGACAATGCACTCAACCTATAACCAGTACCCACCACTTTTCTCTGAATGCGATTCAACCTGTTCTTTGTGATTATCTTCTTTTATTTCTTACACCTGACTTGAGGATGATTTAAGTTGAATGTGAGATAACTTACACACAGCTGCAGAATATAGCGATAATGATCGAATGCTTGGAGTAACCAGTATTTTCATTGTCATGAGGATTGAAACAAAGCCACTTCTGAAATTAAACGTACTTTTGCAAGCACAATCATTAAACATTCTTTTGAACACAATTTGGCAAAATTATGTTCAATTTCGCCAACTAACTTATTATATATTACGTTTACGTAATAATATATTATTTGAATGTGTTATTTGTGAGTATGAGTTAAATAACATAATTTCCTAAATGTGTATAAAGGCCCACAGACGATGAGTAAGGATTTCGATACGACCGACAGTGTTGGCTCGAGCGTTAAGCGCTTGACTCTGATTCGGGAGGTCCCGAGTTCAAATCCCGTCGAGACCGGAAATCCTGACTGAAGGTTATTCCGAGGTTTTGTTCAGTCGTTAATGCGAATGCAAGGGATAGAGTCCCCTTAAACAGTCCTCGGACATCCCTTCACAATTGTCCTCCGCAACACACCTGAAGAAAGGCATGAATTGTAAGGCTTCCCACAAAAATTATTGTAATTAGTTATTACGTTTGTCGAATAGCTTGTACACCAAGTCCTAGTAGTGTTTACATGGAGGCTGCCAGTGGCGGGAGTCGAGCCTGTGACCTCGCCATCTCGTGCGGCCGACGAGATGGATCCACACGCACACGTGACGTCACAGCTCTTGGCCTAGGTCGGGGCCGCCTGACGTGACATTGGCACCACTACAACCACAACTAGCTGCACCCAGTAGGGGTAGATTTACAAAGCTTCTAACAGCGGTATCGGTAGGTACCGAGGTGACGAACGCATAACAATATACCCCGGAGTGCGTTGCTGTTTTCATTCCCAGCACTTATTGAAAGTTGCACCTGAGTTTGAAGGTTAAGATTCTAGAAGGTTCTTCATGATTGTTCCTGCATAATTAACCATGAATGTTAATTATTCAGAAATTGGTAGCAGTAAAATCGCACTGATCACAGTGGCAATATAATTTTAATATTTCATAATTACTTCAATATAAAAGGCACAAAATGAAAAGCTGAAAAGTTAAAAAAGTTTTTAAAAAAGTAAAATATTTTGCATTTCTGGAATGAATTTATGAAGTACAACACTTTGCATTGCAGCAAGCAAAAGCATTGATGCACGTGTACAATGTAGAAAGTACATGAAACTATATAGAAACTCAATTTGGACATATTTTGTTCCATATCATAAATTGCAAAAATATTGCCGGTCAATGGAGAAGCGCGCTTGAAGTCAACTTTAGTCTTTCTCAACTGGTCCCACTTGTTCAACAGGTCGCAACCACCGAGGTATAACTTATTAAATCAAATCGTGACTTTTACCAGATTCATGCAACTCAATCCCGTCTCACGAAGCCCAACCAACCAACACTACTGAACGAAACGAAACGATCTCATGACAAAATTCACTTTTCATCCGTGTAGCAATGTTGCCACGAGACTCGCCTTTAGGTTTCGTGATTCCATAGTCCAGGAACTAATACACGCGCACACACACACACACACGCACGCACGCACACGGCTCTTCCTCGTGTTGCGCTGGTCGGGGTTGCGTGACAATGACGCAATATCCATGACTGAAACGGAGTATGCGTGTTGAAGCTACTTAGTCAAACCGTTGGTCTCGCAGCCAGCTCACTCGCCCACTCGCAAGTGCTACAGGTATATACCTTCCAGATCAGCACACCGCGTCTGCTTACTAGAGGAGCATGCTCGCGGCAGCAAGGAGAGTTCACTAACTATAAGCGGAGGGAAAGTGAACTCACTAGTTGTGATGATTATTATTGGGCAAATAGGAGACTCTAAAACTAATTTGTTATGAATATAAATGACCGGAAAAAACTTTTCCAATTTCGCGACAGAAAATGTCATTTAGCCTTTTAGTCAATAAGTTATTAGTCATTTAGTCATTTAGAATAGTATAACTTTATTTTTTTAACTAAGCTCTGCCTTCATCAAGGTTGCCTTAAGACACAGAATAACAAATGAAATTATTACACATTTACACAAATTACATGTTAACAAAAAGGAATATTGATTATAAACAATATTAATAAATACTGAAATGATTTTTATTATATTGTGGTTATGGTGATTAAGTATGTTGCATTGCATAAGACAGCGCACGCACATAACTTGTTTCTCATGTGGACGACTTCTCACTGTACAATTTTCTTTCTGCAAAGCTTAACTTTATACGTGTATTGTCATTTACGTGATTTAACGAAATGAGAATAGAAATTATACATAAAAAATAATAAAAAAACAAATTTTACAATGATCCTCGTTGTATATGCCTATGTTAAATTCTATCCTCGTCCCTTGGTTTTATACTGTTCGGGCGCCACGCATGAGCCACCGTGGAACAAGACTACGACGGCTCTGGACTAGAGGGATCAAGATAATAATAATAGTATGTCATACTTCACAATTAAAATAATTACACCTAATTTACTTGGATTGTTATATAATCAAAATATATCTTTTCCGACCATTTCGAAAGTTTCACCTGAAAAGAAGTCTCAGTTTTTGTTGTAGGTCGCGTAAAACGTAATAGTTTGGCCTCTCTCTCGTCTTGTTAACCCTAATGTTTGTACTACGGCCTAACTACGTTAGAGGCATGGATGCACTAAGCCTTGCGCAGGAACTGCAGAGGTGAGCTTTAAGCATGGACAGACGAACCTAAGCCGATAAAGGTATTACGAGGGCTTAACTGAGATTTAGTTTGAAGCTCAGACGAACTAGGGCTTACATGTGTTGTCATGTAGGTAGCCTCACTCACCTTGTGGGGTTATGTTGGTATAGCTAATTGAGACGATAGGGGGACTCATTAACATTAACAGACAGGGTAATTGACATAACGCTTTCAGTCATTTAAGGGAGGGCCCAGATATAAATAAGTGTTTTTGCCTCACTACTGTAAATTTTGAAAAATAAAAAATAAAAAATAAATCGGAATTAAAAAATACTGATCTTGTGAAATTCCTACTTGAACATTTTCTCAATTTCCTTCAAATAAAATGTTAATATTACCCCAAACAGTTAAATTAAACTATAGCTAGTTACAGTTTGGTTAACCAAATCGTGTTTGTTCATAGTTGGTCAAACATTGTCCCGTATTTATTTAATCAATTCCTAGTCAATAAGTTATTGTACCTTAAGACAAACCATTATAGCTAATAGTCCATTCTTACACTCGTATTTTCGACTCCCATTAATTTGATCTATAACAAACCCCCTACTGTCTCGATGAGCCTCTGTGAAAACCGGCTATCGCATATTATCTAGAGGCGATCTATTTCTAAGTGTGTGCATACAACGTGTTACCTGTTTGGTCCGAACATCTGTCCATCATTATATCTAGACGTCCCGATCACATCTGCACACTGCTGCAGCTTAGCTTATATTATCAGACGAGCATTGCGAATCCACTTCGTAATTAGCGAGCCCAGGTCGAGTTTGCCATCAATTTAGTTTACACAAAACAGACAATCACTTTTTTCATTCGGAAAAGGGTAAAATTATGCAACAAAGGATACAATAACTTACTGGTTAGGTTTCTTCAAGTATTTTGTTTTTAAATTATTGGTTTTGAACAAGATAGCTTATCTTTATTTGATATGGTCATTAAATTTAGGATTGTCTATTGTGGAAAAATTAACGAATCCGATTTGAACATCATGATAAAACTGAGCATTAACATATTAACATCACGCAATTGGCAAGCATGCAGAGTCTGGAGTATTTATTTTCCTGTGATCAAGCATAGGCAGCATAATATTAAGAATTCCTCAACATACCTTACCTCACTCTTCATAACCCATCTTGTACAATCTTGTGCAATATGACAAACCTAACCCAACAAATTTTACCATCAATTACCAAAAGACAACAAAAGTAAAATCTTCATTCCACGCTATGTTTATGTAGCGCTTGTTAACTCCCTCGTGGTCATAATTATTTGTTTATGTAAAGAACGGATTCGTCACTCAGCTGGCGTGGAAGTTGAATTAGTAAATATACATATCTGTGTAATACGTTACATTTTTTTTAGTTTTTGTTTAATGTGAACATATATGTAATGTAGAACCTTACTTACGAAGTGACACCCACTTTCGGCTGGAACATAAAGCGTCGTTGAAGATGGTTCCATGGGACAAGAGTATAATATGCTATACGTATTACCTTGTTAAAGAGCCTTCACTTTATACACACAAAATGCACCTACAATCAAGTTCAATTTTAGCAATCCCAAGTTATATGCTCCCAGTGTGTTTGCTGGCCTCTACATGGACGCCTGGTAGTAATCCAGGTGTTGGAATTAAGAGGATTGTAACATCATGTGTATAAGGTTACCAGGCTTCACGAGTGATTTAACAATATAGGAGCCTAGGTCGCGCCCAGACGATGAACAGACTCCCCAGGTGCATGGAGGTGCAATCAATAGGCAAGAGATTAATTATTATAATAAATATTCCTGTGTATTGCAAATATACAACTTTTTCGTCTTAATTTCAAAATTGCGTAGCGCATTTGTCAATGGAAACTAGTTCTCGCCATCTTTGAAATACATGTATACACCTCACAAGTATTATTGATTTCAACAATGGTCATCCCATCGTTGTTGACTCTATCCTTTGCATGTGGAAAGTGTATAATATATTTATATATTATTATTTACACAAAACGTTATACAGATAATAATATTAAAATTAAACTAGGAAAACGCTAAAGTCCCGCCGCGTTGATAGATGAGCTTTTTTGTAAGTTTTTAGTTTGCGTGGGACCACTTTTCCTTTGCAAGTGCTTTGTGAATGCATTTTAGATGATTGTTGTCAAGTTTATATTGTTACTTGTTAATTGTTAATATAAACCTAAAAAAACCTCATATTGAAACCTTTATTCTATGGATTCTGGCTAACTTTTTCAATTTTTTCTTTCAAAATGCAATACATAACAATTACCTTAATGTACATGTAAAATATGAACGTTGTAGCCCCACCCATTTGGTCAGAATCGGCCCAAATGTCACGAAAATATCGCACTAAAAATAGAAAAAAATCGTAAAAGTACGATATTCATGAGAAATATTTCTTCGATTGTACCCAAAAACAATACACATCTAAAAGTTCAGAGATTTCGAAGGTTCCCTCCAATTTTCATCAAGATCGGATATGCCGTTTGCCTGGTAGAGAGTTAACAAACAGACAGAAAAACAAACAAAAAAACAAACAAAAAAAAACACCCGAGCTAAATTTTTTGGGGGTCAGTGAAATTAAAGTCTTCGCTTCACTCGCTTCGCTCGCTACGCTCATCCAACTAACAAGTTATTATATTAATTTATAACATCCATTTCCACTATGTGCAATTCTTACATTATGTGCTAGTGCAATAACATTATTTTGTACCAACAATTTTTCACTCATTCGTGTTTAACAAATAGGTTCTTCCATTAAGGGAACCTATTTATTCGGCCACCGGCTTGGTTTTGCGAATTGCTAAAACCAATCTGAATTTTAAGCTTAATTCTAGTATTTGAGATGGATGCAGTAATTACTGTAAATTAATATGAATCGCAGTAATTCACAGTTACAGTAGAGAAACAAGAAATAAACGGTTTACACGCTTCACGAAAACGCATAAAAAACTTGTTATAAGTAATAAGCCTGCATTGCGCATGCAGCGACTCTGGGGGGAGGAGGGGAATCAATACGTCTGGAAAACATGACTAAATAATTTGGTACTGTTTTCAAACCCATCATAATACATGTGTATCTGGTTGTGAACTGTTTTCAAACCCATCATAATACATGTGTATCTGGTTGTGAACATACTAACTAGAGCCGTATTGGTAACCCCGTTTTCTATTCCAATTGAAGTATTCCAGATTCGGTTGATTAACATATTGAATTGAAATAACAATCTGGTATTCATTCAATAGGAATGGAAATATAGATACATACTAATTAATAAAATGTGATTACAAAAATAAAAGCAGTGTTGTCTATGTGTGTGTTATGTGTGTGATATGCCTAATGAATCCCAGTTAATGTAAAGTGTTTATTAGAAGTGAAATAAAAATTCTTGCAAGCAAAGATTAGTCATGTGCTGCAAGTATCAACATTTTATCTAAAATTCCTTTTTTCATTTAGGTACTTCTTTCAGGCAGCCTTAAAATGAATACAAACTCCTCCCACTGTTATCAACTCATTGTTTTCAAAATATACCATTCAATACGTTAAGCCAGAGAATAAAAAACATTTTAAACACTTGATTTCAATGTAAAAAAGTAAATAATATTTGGGGGTGCAATGATCTATTAACAGTTTGGAAATTCAATGTCTATAAAGTATAACAGTATGTTTTAACATGTACTTCCAGGTCAACCAACTTGTAAATATTTATTTATTACATAATGTCTGTCTTATTCAGTTATTAAAACAGATTTTTTTTAAATTTTGGAATAACAAATAAAATATTTGTGCTGAACCTCCTGAGAATAGATGCATATTATACAAGGCAGCACTGAATAGCAGTCATGCAGTCAATAAGTGCATCCATCATACCATGGCAGCTCATAAATTAATGATAATCACTGACTGGTTTGATATAGGGCTTTAATACCTGTTTTCATTATGGATGGTTTTTGAAAACGTCTGATCTTACTATAATATGCAGGTAGAAGAAAGAGCCACAGGGTGATAATTGTATATTTGCTTTCCTAAGCCAATTATCAGGTTCGAATCACCCAGCGTCACTAATTCTGCGATATCACAACACTGTGTTCTCTAACGAGACGATCTAATTAATAACAACGTTTTCATCATTAAACGCGCGAAGACGAACCAGGAAGAGGTCAGGGGGGCATTTAGATACGCTGAAAATCACGAATTGAAGAAATTTAATGATACAGCCTTTAATCTAAAACGCAAAATTGAGTGTTTATGCTAATTTCGAGTTAGGATGTTCGCACAATGTATGCATAAAACTTATATCTAACAAAAGATCGGTGTCCAATTTGTAAAATTACGAATTTATCCTCGCCATCTTGGTGTGTAAATTTGATATTTTTCCCATTAATTTACGTCAAATTTTCACGGTTTTTACCACTTTATTTTAAATTACCTGTTGTTATGTTAGTATTATTATTAATTATAGATATACAATTAAGATAAATTAAGATAACCAAATTATAGCACACGTGGGTACTGGCGTATTTTTAAACGCACAAACTCAACCGACGCCAAAATGGCAGCTGTTGATTTTTTTAACAGATCTAATAAAAATGTTTTCATGAAACAACCAAGTGTACATAGAACATAATAATGCATTTTTGTTTGGCGCACAAAATAAATCCAGAATTCATAAAAACTGTGAATTATTCTCAAACCATAATTACTATGTTTTATGCATGTTCACAAAAACAAGTGGTGCGTAATCAGTGATCACATGTATGTATTTTTATTTCCAACACAAATTGGATGCATTAACAGAGCAAAAACTGAAAATGTGCATTGAAACATCATTGTGTGTAATTATAGGTAAACAGAAAAACAAAACCATTACCGAAAAAAATATACGATGCTTCATTGCAAAATGCAGCATATTATAAGCCTTGGATTCTAAGCCCAAAGATGTAAGTGTTGGACCGTTACAATGTTATTCGCAGATATTTCGTAAGATTCTATGTTTGCCCTAACATAAACTTGGTAATTCTAGTCTTTTGTGACGATTCTTTCTCTCTTCGTTTCATTAATTAAAATTTAAGAGAGAACCGTTTGTTCAAAGATCTATTGACCACTTTGTATGATACTTTAAGAGGGTAATTAAATCGGTCATTAAAATTCTCCGCGTGGTTTTCTGGCTGATATCTAGGTGGAGATATGCAAGTGTATTTAACACCTTTTAAAATACGTTCGATCCGAGCGGAGTCACCTGCTAGGTAGGTAGCTGGAGTGGAGAGCGGTAGCCGAAGCTCGGTGGACTCTGAGCTAATTCACAAGCAGAGGGAGCGGACGCGAAACTACTTGGCTGGGCCCACCCGGACAAGACGTCGCGGACAAGGAGGCGCATACAAAACTATTTATATACTTGAGAAAAATAAAGGGGTTTCCAAAAGAAACTAGAATGAGTTTGCCCTTGCATTTCTATTATTTCTTCGTTGTTTCAAATTATAAAGAGTTGAATACAAAATACATAACTATATTGACTTCATGTATATTGACCTACTTATGAGTGAAATTAATATAAGAAATAATTAATTTAATAGTAATAATAATTTTAAGTGTGATTATTAATAAGATCATCTTTCTAAATTCATCGTTTGGGGTTACCGTAACGAAGGGATTATTCCAACAGACTTGAGCAAGAAATACGTCCTCGCGCTTGTAAAACAAATACATGCTAATATAATAACTAGGAAAACGCTAAAATCCCGCCGCGTTGATGGATGAGCTTTTTAAAGTTTTAAGTTTTCTTGGGATATCTTTACTTTTGCAAGTGCTTTGTTTTGCTGCCTACGCATTGTATGTGAATGTTGTCAAGTTTCTTTTGTTTCTTGTCAATTGGTATTATTTACCGTAAAAAACTTATATTAAAAGCTTTATTTCTATGGATTCTGGCTAACTTTTTCAACTTTTCTTTCAAAAGGTACTACATCACCATAACCTTAATGTCCATGTATAATATGAACGTTGAAGCCCCACCCGTTTGGTCAGAATTGGCCCAAATGGCACGAAAATATCGTACAAAAAAAACAAAAATCTTATATTAAAAGCTTTATTTCTATAGATTCTGGCTAACTTTTTCAACTTTTTCTTTCAAAATGTACTAAATCACCAAAACCTTAATGTCCATGTATAATATGAACGTTTAAGCTCCACCCGTTTGGTCAGAATTGGCCCAAATGGCACGAAAATATCGCCCAAAAAAACCAAAAAAAATCGTAAAAGTACGTTATTCATGAGAAAATATTTCTTCGATTGTACCCAAAAACGTAGCAAGTCTAAGTTCAGAGATTTCGAAGGTCCTGTCAAATTTTCATCCAGATCGCATATGCCGTTTGCCCGGTAGAGAGCGAACAAAACAGACAGAAAAACAAACAAAAAAACAAAAAACAAAAAACAAACAAAAAACACCCGAGCTAAATTTTTTGGGGGGGTCGGTGAAATTGAAGTCTTCGCTTCGCTCATCCAATTACAACAAATTAAAAATAAGAAAATCTTTATCCATAAAATAAAGGCTATTGACAGCCTACTTATGGCAATAATCGTAAACACCATTTTATGTTTTTTTTACGCCATTGGCATATACATGGTTCACACTTAATACACTAATTTCCATAATATAACAATACAAATAAAAAACAAAATAAAAATATTAATTACAAATACTTACAATAATAATTGTAAATTTCCCACACCCGTCCGCCCTAAATGAAACCTGACCGTACTCTTCGTACGTACCTTTCTAATCTATACCATGGGTTCCCGTAATTATTTTCGTGGGCAGCCGGCTCGTTCTATGCTAATACCTAGGGCGACCACTATGTTACACGAGCGAGACGTTTTAGTTGGTTTGAGTGAATACTAAATGATGGGAGAGCGAAGAAGAGGTGAGATCTTTCTAATTGGCTTTTCACCCCGTACATTGATACATTCGTCGGGACAGAACTATCGTCGTGTTTAAGTATGCGTAGACACGTGGTTCCCCAATCAACGCTTAGTCATTCTCCGCCATATTCGCACACAGCTCATTCTACCTGCTACTTTAAGAAATATAAATGAATTTGACTTAAGTTTATCAATCCAAATTAATCTGTTGTAGTTCACCTGTTTGGACCTGTTTGTACAGTTGACCAATGCGACCTTGATATTGGGATAGTCACCTTAGTCATCATTCACAGTCTTTCACCCACGCAATTAATATCTCCGAATTCATATTATCTCGTTACCTCAAAAAAATCTTCAATTTTTTTTGGCGAAATCACTCATTCGTAATTCGTCCGACCGTTGAACCTTGTTAGTTTTATGTTACCGTTCTTTTTAGTAGACAAAACACATTAGTAATTACCTTTATTGCTGTTAAATAGTGGCTTTATTGTTGTAAGGCAATTATTTCCATCTTGCAGTCTATTATTGACCATTTCCGTTATTTTTCGCTCGTCAACTACGATCTTTGCTGGATTCCAATAACTGTTTACTGGAGAGTTGTGAATCTTTAGGTTTGTGGGGTTGGTTTTGAATTGCTTTTCATTTTCATTATATTTGTCATTCCAAGTCCTATAGAATGATTTGGCGCTGGATTGGACAGGACTTCCTTTCGGATTTGGATTACGAATTTGGGTAGTTATTTTACTGCTGTCCACTCGACAATCACGTAGGATAGGGTGTGGGGTACAGTATATCTTGTCACTTTCTAAATAATACATAAATCAATATTGATTGTAGGGATATTCGCATTAGCGAAAACAATTTTTTGAAGAAAACAATAACCAAACTAGACGTTTTTAGACTTTGAACTTCAAAATCATTTCTGTACTGTTAATTCAATTAAAATTAATTGTGGTTCAGATATTTTCTGGTTTCATCGAATCCGTGTAAATAGAAAATTGTCGAAATAGTGTACAGTACACTGAGCATAGCATCCTCTTATCATACATGCACTTATATTATTCTCTTTCCTATTCAGTAAAAAAAAAACTGATTTACAATAATTGCTCTGGATGTTTCTCGTCCAACGCGTTGCAACGAACGTTGAAAACAAAAGCAACTCGTGCCTGCATTATCTCACGTACAGCTACTGAACGCTACTGTCCGACTCGCTAGTCTCGCCTTATCAGATCCAACAGAGGTTTCACATTAGTCTCACGTGACCTTCAAACAACAAACAGATAGGTGGTCAATTTAAATGCTGCAGGTAAAGAATTCGATAAAAGTGTTAATAGCTTTTTAAGTGATGGGGAAATTCAGAAATGTGTTTTCTAAATTAAAGTTTTGAAGTGTCGTAATGGCTAAGAGTTGGTGGTTGAGACATCAGTGAAGAAGGAGATATAAATGTAGAGCATTGTTGATTGGAACGCGTTGGTGACATATTAATGAATACACATTCATGTATCACATACACGTAACGGTATAGCCAAGGGTGAAAGAGTTCTAAAAATAGGATTTTTTTAAAATTTGAGTATATACTTACTTATAGATATATTAACAAGTGCATATGTTTGTTGAAATTTCAATAAATGAGATGAAATAATCCAGTTTGTTCAGCAGTGTTATCTTGAATGACAATTTGAATGAAAAGTGGATATCATGGTGGAATTAATAGCTAACGAATACTGTCTGCTGCTTTATGACTGCTCAAAACTCATCGGATCGTAAATAAATTTAACAACCCACAATATAAACTTGCTAAAATAAGAGATTTGATGGACTATTTTAAAATCCCTTAACATACCTTAACATCGCCGTTGATAAACTATCCATAAAAATGTGTTGGTATGTAAACTATTTAGTTTAAACAAGCAGCCAAGAGAAACGAAATTGTTTGTGTCCAAGCTTGTGCTTTTCTCATTTCTCAATAAAAACGACACTAACTTCTTTTTAAGAGCACATTATGTAAAAATAATCTTAAAATTAATATATTCAATGCCTAACGATAACTGAGTTTTATTTAATTAGTCCATAAACAAAAACTTGCATTAATTTTGTACTGTGTGCTATGAAATAACATGATTTATGAAAGGTCTTAAAGTATTCATATACAATTTTGTTTAATATTTTTTTTACAACACACTTAAACATAATTTGAGTTGTTATTTTTCGGCAAATAATTAATTACCATGTGTTATTAAGTTATAATGCGGAGCTAATGCATGAAGACCCTACACATAAAAATGTTGTAAAATATTTGCGACCAATTAATTTCCGACCCCACATGCAAATTTGAATATTTATTTAATACTTCCGTTGCCAAGGTGCAGGATTGCACGAAACATGTTAAATACAGGGATATTTAGAGGTAATTAACCATGTTTAAAAATTGCATCAGAATACACTTTTTTGTCAGCAAAACAGATCTTACAGCAAAATGAAACCCTTTACTGCTTTTTCAGACACGTGATATGTCTCGTCGCCGACATAATATAATAATAATCGTTTATTATTAGCTGAGTTCAGCTATTATTATCGATACAGAACATAATATGCTTTATACATTCTTAATAATAGAACAATCAGACATAATCAACACTATCAAATGTATAGCCCTGACCCTTCACAAAATAAAAACAATCAGATGTATTTACCTTTCATAATATAATATTTACATTTTCTTTTAAAAGATCCAACATTGTCAGATTCCCTAATGTTATTTGGTAGTTTATTATTTATTTATCAAGGGTACTGAAAACGTGTTTACAATAATTGGCGTTTTTCTTCACTCTGTTTATTATTTTCGGGTTTCAATCCCGTCTATAAATCCGTACTAAACATAAGTATATGAGCAACAATAATCAGCTGCCATGTTGGATAACAGGATAAATTATGCCTAGGTAGCCTACATTCACTCTTTTGATGTTGGTTTCTCACCTGTGGTAACAATACAATGAACTGCTTGCGGGTTCCAGATGAACGTTTACCACACTTTTTAGAAAAGTTTCATCTCTTCCGTCAAACCCTATAGTCTCATCATTACCTTAGCCTCTATAAACGTAGGCCTACCATTAGGGCTAAAAGATGATCAGAGGATGTGAAACATGCGTTTTAGGGCTAAAAGATGACCAAGAGGATATGAAACATGCGTTTTAGGGCTAAAAGATGACCAAGAGGATATGCAACATGCGTTTTAGGGCTAAAAGATGACCAAGACGATATGGAACACGCGTTTTAGTCAGATTCCTGTTTGCTCGACTTACTGACATCACAGTTGTCACGGAAGCGGAAGTTAATGGTTCTATGGTCACACTTTTTTTTGATTTAAGATAAAATACAAAAAATAAATATAAATTAACAACTTTACAATTAGTTTCAGTAAAAACAACAAGATTCGTGAATTTTTTCTTGCTGATTCAAAATAAATATTGACTATCTACAATATTATATCTGTATTTATTTTCTTGTTTGAAAACCATGGCTTCGAATACATCGGATGCTTTCTGCCGGAAAGAATAAATGAAATATTTTCCTATTCCCTAAATATTGATAACAAAATAAACAAACGAATGATATTATAATATAGCATTAAATAAAACTACTCACAGTTACTCTACTGCAACGAAACCTCGTGCGGATCATATTTGACCAGTACTGTCCGGACACTAGAGAAGCGTGCTCATATGGCCACATCCGGTATGAAGCCAGAGGCGGTTATTAATTATAGTTACATTTTCCTTTGGAAACACATCAAGAACTATAAATACTTTTTAATTTCTCTAAAACCCATTAAACAAACAAAAGCATTTAAAATTTGTTTTTTATCTTGGCATAATTTGTAAAACCAGAGGAAGTGTGTACTCAGTCTCGCTAAACATCCAAGAAACGATATTTTGGAACATAAATTTACTAATAGTGTCATGGATTTAATTTCAATTTACTTGAATGTGTTAAGAGGTGTCATTTGAAATTATATTATAGATAGACCATAATTTACTATCTTCTTATAGTAAATATACTAATAATAAATCAATATCAATATCATCAATATAATAATGTAATATCATTGACATACCTTTTTTTAGATGTAAGCCTATAATGAATAATGATAGTTTTCGAACTTAGTCTAGATTGGACTGAGAACGGTGTGCCATTATATCCAATATAGGTCAAAACGGATGCATGTCTGTATGTTACGCACTGTTAAAGTATACTTAGGGCATAAGCAAATGATTGTCCTATGATGAATTGCCTGGTCACTTGCATGGTATACTGATGCAAATTATCATTATTAATGGTAAATACTAGTAAAAATTAAAATATGTAATAATTACTAATTACAAACATGGTTGCGTTATCTTGCAAAATGAACTTCTTATCCCAAAGATCTGAAAACCGCGAGGGTGCGTACTTATCCTTCCTACCATTATAATTACATATATGTGTTCACCTCATGTAAGATTTATTATGATGAGATTCTCAATTGTCTTATTATAAAAAAAATCATAACAATAAAAATAAAAAACACTAGGGCAACATTCTTCTATAAAATATGTATAAAATGTTTATATTGCATTTTTATACGCCGGAACTTAAATGTAGCATATTTTTACGACTTCACGGCTGGTAAGTTTGTTACGTGCAAGTAGATACCACGCTGTTCCGATCTCCGCTACCATCTCACTCAGTGCGCAGCTCAACTGCGCGCCTAATCATTCCACCGTGTGCTAATGGATTATAAATGTTTGTCAAATGTTGTTAATTGTATGCTTTTTTAAATATATAATTAATTTATTATCGAGGTCGTTTTGTTGATGCACTGTTTATTTCTATTTGATGTATAATGTAGAGTTGGATATTAATTAAGAGACCTACACACAATACACAGTTAAGTAGGAATATAGTAATTCCTTTAATGTTTTGTGTAAAATAAATACCATTTAAAGTTAGAATTTACAATGTATTTAATTCTTTGTGTTATGGTTCGATTCTTTTGTAGATATATTAAATACAAAACAAGTCAAATTTTGCTTAGTTCTATAGGCCTTAACATTACTATGAAAACTAGTTACCAAAAATTATAAAATTGTTGGATTGCCAATACAGGTTTAAATTCACATTATATTTATAGCATAAAAATCATGTCTCATTTTCTGTTTTATCGTTGCTAATCGAGCAGTTTTTAATAATTTAGATGTATACGTATCCGAATAATTTGACTACCGTATATTAGCAAATTTGGCCAAAATATTTTAACTAAAAATCAACACTTTTAGTTCTGGTATGTCACATGTGTAGTAGTATGCAGGATATGAGAACTGATAAAATATTATATTTGTATAAAATGTGATGATAATCATGGCAGGACTAGGTGTACCCCAAAAACTGTAAATAGCTATTCAATCAATGCAAAGCAATACATCTATATACGTATAGTAACAATGGTACATTTTGAATGGTGACTGGTTGTATTTTTCATGGCATTGTTAATATTATTCTGTTACCTGCCAAATATATCGGTTAACACATCAGGTTTAATAAAACTACAAACTATGAAGGGCAATGCCCCTCTCTGTAAAATCGCACTTTTCCTTCACATTTTGTTGCAAGTGTACGGGTTTATAAACGAAATTGCATTATTCATTGCAGTCATGGCGAGCGAGCAGAGAATGCTTCGCTAAGTCTTCAAGTTAGGATAATATAATTTATTATGTGTGAAAATAAATATTTTACACTATATTAAATAGAGCGATTAGTTAATATATTTTTTAAAACTGTGTGTATTGATGTTAATCGATCCACTGAATTAATAACATAATTATAGGGAGTACTCTGCAACGACGTTCATCGCAACGATTAATATCGAGAATTCGAGATATGCATTTGCTTTGTTTGATGATTGGAACAAAGTTATTTGAGTTGCCTTTATAAAGCATGACTTCGAAATCTACATAATTGTAAAACACGTGTTAATATCGTCAAAGTAACATATTATACAAACCAGTATACGAACAAAATAGTTTAAACTCAATTGCGACTAACACCGCACAAAGATTTAGCGATGAGCCAGTAAATCTTGCTCTGGGAATCAAAGCAGACACCACATGACCACGTGACACAATCAGAGTCGGGTCGTATCATTTATATTGCATGTCTACCAGCTTGTTCATTTTGCGTTCGATTCGACTGTTTTCTGTTCGAACAATAGAAGCGAAAACAATGGAGTAGTTTGAACACCAACGATAACAACAACAACAACAACATCAACAACAGCAACAACAACATCAACTGCAACAACAGCAACAACAACATCAACTGCGCAATCGCGTCTTTATCCAGTAATGTGTGGTGACATATCTAACAGACCCTCATATAATAGCATAGCACGAATCTATATACTTTTCTTAAAATCATTGGTGTGTCCACCAGTAACCATTATAGCAACACTCACGAAATCGTATTTAGATTCTATCCACTCGCAACTTAAAAACATAACCAAAATTATAACTAACAAAATAATCTGTGTAGGGGGGGGGGGGGACTTTTGTTCATACTTTTCATACCCCTGGAATTTACAATTATTCCCGTTCCAAGTAAATTACCATAATATGTATTAATTGTATTTGTCCCATATGTGCTATGCACATGTCAGTGGACTGAAAATAAATAATAAGGAAATAAATAATGCCCTTTGTCCAAGCTCGCGTATTCTCCAGGTTCTATTACCTATGATGAAGTAACTTCGTTGAATGCTATCTACTAAACGAAACGAGTTCATTTCACCAGGTTGAAACACAAAGGCCAGACAACTCGTGGGAGTACAGACATTGCCACCGCATCAAATTTATCTACTAGAACCTAACTTACAAGACTCATTAATTAATTCAAACAAATGCCCGAGCTACTGTTACAACATCCCAATCAACTACGCCCAAATTAATAATCTTTCGTACGTATTAAACCGTTAATAAATTCCCAGATGGAAATGAATAATCGTTACGAATAATAATGTTATTTGCCTTTCAAAGAAAAAGAATTTCACATTTTTTCTTACAACGTTGAAATTTTCATCGTTGACGTAATAAATTTCCCTGTAGTTGTTTCTTTCCTTCTGTGGTGAATGAATATGGAATAAGGATCACTTCGTATGTAGCATATCCGTTGCTCTTGACTGATAGATGAGCCAAGTAAGAGAGCGAGTTGGGCTGGTTCGTGCTAAAAGGACTCAAGCTACCGACCAATGATAAAACTCTTATTAAGGTGGTTATTTGAATATCATTCCATTTTGCATTTTCACATGGTTGGGGAGAAGTCAGAGCCGTGTGGGCCTGCCGACGGTTGAATGACCTTGGACCATTCTTTTTTACATTGTTAGATAATAATCTATTTAAAAATAGATTGATCACATCCCACGAATTTCACTCTCAATCTAGAGCACTTTTTGACCTCTAATTTTCACTACAAAAGTTGCATTGAATGGATATACGCCTGTCTGTACCAGTCATTTCCAAATTTAAAAAAAATGTCTCCTAAATAAATTGGAAGTTTATCAAGTATTTAATTGCATATTACTTACGAATATTGGTAACAAAACTAAGCAAACTCACACAGAAGTGAACCACATAAGGTTTCAACATTTTGGGGTAAAAATGTTAGGTCTAAATGTGCTCCAAATTAAACTCTTGGATTCCGCATTATAGCCTGCAAGTTTGCCCCATAGATCAACCAACAGTCTGAAGGACGTGGGTTCGAATCCCATACAAGGCACTATATTTCATATACTAATACATTCTAAACAGTAAGCGGAAACCCTAACGACTTCCCATCTCATGAATATGAAACGAAATACGCCGAAGGGTATATGCCTAAGTTATTTCAATTGTGATATGGAAGATTATTTAATTTATAGGAAACGCTTAAGTCCGCCGCGTTGTTGGATGAGCGTAATTGTGCATTGAGATACCTGTGTATAAGGATTTTCTTGTTCTGTGAAAAATCATATCAGTTGAAGATTTTTAAATTAATATAAATTAAATAAAAATAACTTTTATCTTAATTTTTTGATTAATCGTAATTTTAAAAAAGAAAAAAATCGTAAGATTTCGATTTCATAGAATAGTTATTCTATTGTGCCAAATTTAAGAATATATTAATTATAAGATTAAGGTTCTGTGAAAAAATATTTCAATCGAATAAGATTTTGATAAAACATCATGAATTAGTATTTAAAAAAAAATCAGTAAAATTTCATTTTTAAGAAATAATTTCGACTGGCTAACATTTTTAAGAAAAATCCTTATTCTGAAAATTTTCGTCTGAAAAAATATAAAATCGCGAGAAACAATTGTGTTATTATATGAAAAATTATAAAAATTGTAAAAAAAATGCTAGAAATTGGTTTTTTAGTATTTAAGAAAAATCTTCCGATGTGCTAAAAAACTGCATGTTAATAGGCGTTCGAGATTTCGAAGACCTCATCTAAAAATTTCAAGCTCGTCATCGGAGCTAATGGTTTAGCCGGAATCGTGTTACAAATGAAAAATTACAGAAAGACAAAAAAATAAAAAAAAAAACATTCCGGAATTTTTTCTCCAGTTAGTGAAAGGAATTCGCTCCGTCGCTACGCATACCATGAATATAGAATTATTAATATCGTTCATCAGTGTAAATTAATGTTAACATCTAAACATATTGTATGTAAATATCATCTTTTTTGGAATGTATTAAATATTGGTATTGCACCCAGTATAATGCTAGGCAAGAGTTTCGTGAAAGCCAACGTTATTTATTGCAATCACGTAAGATTTATCTTGAACAAGTAAACAATTGAAAGTTAAGTAGCAAGTTTCTCACATCAATTTGTAATTCATCTTATCTTTACGCATCGTACGGTCCATGCCATGTACCTTTGAGGACAAACGCTCCGTTGATCCCCCAAGAACAATCTTAATTAAATCACTTGCCTACGCACCGAGAAACAATTTTATATTTATAAAGATAACGCAATTATTGTTATTATTTTAATAATGTTCAGATATTGTTTTGGTGATTAGGTTAGTTTATTTCAGACACATGCCGACCGACTGTTACATGAAAGAAACTACAATGGTTAAAATAGGCAGCCTTATATACTTATCTTGTATTACAAGTCTATCTTAAGTTTCAAAATGCTCCTGTTACGATATGATCTTAATAATTTGGTCTGAAACATGGCTACTGTTTGGTTGTTCGAAGCTCCCATTAAAAAAGTCATTATGATCATTATGAACGTTACTCCACTTAAAAATACCATCGCAACGGATGATGGATATAAGCGTTTGAGCTAGTTCGCTATACTGACGACTCAAAAATGTTGAAATTAGAACATTAAAGGACGGATCTGCTAAAAAATCTGGACCTCACGACCCGTGCAATAAAGCAGCATGACTGATGGACTGTAAATTTTTTGTAAAATAATGTATAATTATATCATTAAAAAGGTAATGAAGTTAATGAACGATTCATTAATTGACGTTCCCATTATTGAATTGAAGAGTTTTCGTGTTATTTTCCAGGAATAATTTTGCAGATTTTAGCAAATTCAATATAGTGTGGCTCGTTGGTCTTGTGGTTAGCGTATCTGCTTCCAATGCAGAAGGTCCAGGGTTCGATTCCCGCTAAAGTCAGAAGTTTTTTAACTTCTGATTTGGACTTTAGTCCATCAGTTCTTGTCTTAGGAGTTTGTAAACGGTGACTTTGGAGCCGTCCTAGCAACGAAGCACATAATAAATTCAGAGTTGTTCTGAATCGGCCTTGTTGATTCTGGCGTTGATACGCGGGTGTTCGCACTGTCCATACCACTGATTGCTATATATTTCCTATTAAAAATATCCATCTTTGGTTGGTTATCGCTCACTCGTCTATTGCGTCGGGGCCTACAGGGTGGGTTTGGTCGCTTTGATTTAAAGTCCCCCACTGAAAATCAGTTATATAACTGAGTGGGTAGACTCTAAATACAATTTATTTATTTTATTATTATTATTTTTTTTTATTATTATTATTATTATTATATTATTTATTTTATTATTATTTTTTTTTTTAATTTAACTTTGTATAATTTTCCAAGTAGGATCTTACGAAGGGTGTCTACTAACATGTGTGGCTCACAATGAAGTGCTGTTCCAAGCCATATGGAGACGAATTGCACTAGCTCAAATCCAACATAAATAGTCACTCATTCGTAATTATCACCCGAAATTATCATTGTCTCGAACGTAACAACAGAAACAATAGAATCTCGTGTATGACAGGTAGTCCTGACAATGCAAGTCCCTTAGCCCCTTCTAGCACGGAGAGCGATATCAGCCAACCCTCATACCTGTCTAAGCCACCCGTCAGATATCACGGCCTGGAAATGCATTAGTGGGGCGGCTAGCTGTGTGTTTTTAACCTCACTATTCATACGAAAGTTATTTCCTTCGCTGCGGAAGGGAGACCCCCCTCCCCCCCTTCCTGGTCGAAATGTTTCCTTCATTCGTTTGATTTCCGACCGAGGAAAAGAAACAAAGTTTAGCATACGTAGCCTATACACTTTGAGTCGATGAAAGTGGACGCCGAGGAAATAACTGACAGAACAGAATCTAGATGCAAATTATTACGATCGAGATTCCGCAAAGAAAAGTCGTTACAACCGTTCTCCCATTCTTTGTAGAACATTCACAAATAATGTTATTCTACTCCATTAATCTTTGTGTGTGACAGTGTTTCGGTGTGTGTGCGTTAGTGAATGTGTGTGTATTTTTTCTGTGCGTTTCTGTGTTTCTGTGCGTTTTTGTTTTTGTGTTTGGAAGTGTGTGTGTTGTCATTATCGTAGTCTTATAAATGATATTTTACTTTGTATACAAAGCACCACTTTATAAAATAACTTGTGTTTATGGAGATAAAATAATAACACTATGAGCTCTAATGAACATACATAGTGCCGTAATTAAACGTGCATAGTATCATTACTGTTTAGGTGGAACTGGCCAAGAACTAATTGGCTTTCAGCATTGTGGTGTTACGGTAAAATACGAATCAGCTGCAATGGAAACATAAAAATTTCAACTGATGGCAATCGATAGATAGCATTATCTTAAGTCTAAACTGGCGTTCATTGTATGACTATGCTTGATTTTTCTATTTTACTATTTCCCATTGAGTTTATTAGTTGGTTGTACTGTTCTGTAATCGAAGATAGATGAGCTTGAAAAACTAACACAAACACAATAATTAATTATGCTTTATGCCACCATTAAACCTTTCTTCTCGAGCATAATTATTGTTGATATCCTGAATACGACATTATAAAACCCATTTACAGTGAAACAGTTCATATTCAAATGTTTGTAATGCAAATTGCTAACGTCAGTCTTAATAAAGCGAAAATCAATACCAATGTAATTAATTCTGCAGTGGAGCTCATCAACATTGTGACGTTGCACTGGGGTTTGTCTGTTCTGTCAGGGCCAGGAGTGAATGTGAGTGTACCACCATAAGAACTAAAGTAAATGTGTAAATGTGAATTGATGATAAAGGGTGGAGCCTAAAGTGATTTGGGGAAACATTAACGTAAAAACCAAGACACACCTCAAAGTTAGGAAGAAGAAAAAAAAACAAAACAAACACAAATATCCATTATGTGCATAACTGATTGATTTCTGTATGCCGTGTGTAGAAAAAATTGCTACTACCTTTTAGGGGAGGGATTTGTCGACTTCTTGACGCGTTGATTAATGCGGTGGTGTTGGAAAACTAAGCACAACTCGCGTAGTTGAGTTATTTCCTGTTTTGTCACGGCCGGTGGGATCGTTATGCCACACTAATATAGGCCTGTTCCTCAGGACTGGGTAATTATACACCTAGAGCCTGCTGATAAGTTTTTTGCCTCACTCCGCAGGCAGTGTATGGGGCCCGGGCGATTCTTAATGTTTGACAACATCTCTCCATACAGTTCGGTCACGTGACTAGCCTGCTACCTATCGCGTCATTATAACCTTTTTAATGCTAGGTAATTATTCTCCTTGCAATGTTTGAATATTGATCATTCCTTCATTTTAAAAGCTTAAACATTGTATGCAATAGTAGTTCAAAGAATCTCTTGCATCTCTGAATTTATTTTTCGTTCTTCTTTTTTAAAGTTAATTATGTCACGAGACATTATTTGCTAAACATTATTGATCTATCTAAATAATAATTTTTTCATACACCGGTTCTTTTATCTTTGTTTTTCTTGCATATTAGCCTTTACCAAAATCACGATACATAATTTTGCTCTATTTATACACAAACACTATTGATGGATCCAAATAATTAACTTCAATTATTAAGTGTACTTTTATTTTCGTTTTCCGTTTGTTTCACGAGAAATCACAATAAATTATTGACCCTATTGCCTTCTGTCATGTATACACTACTTAAAACCCTATCCATTCAAGTAATTAGTTTTTACTATGTAATAATATGTGATCATGGACATAAATTAATTGAATTTCTATGGTGTGATCTACGCCTTGTACATGTCAGCAGTTATGTCAGCGTTTTAAATTTGCGATTTACAAAGTTTTTTTTTAAATGGCAACATTAATTAAAAGCCGGGTGAAATGTCCAAACAAACAAAACTTCTAACTCCAAACCCATGTTCACCACACAGTCCATAAAACTCTAGTGTTTCCGCCAGCATACAAACAGCTCGTCCGATGATAGGCGAGATATTCCTCGTGTTTATTAGCCACATTTAGTGTTTGTCACTTCCACCGTGTAGGGGCCCTACGATGACATACTATGTCCTACACCTACTGTTTACGATTGTGTAAACAAGGACTTGTAATTTGTGTTAATATACCCACATGTCTCACTGACTTTCTTGAACACACAATGTAGGAAGGGTAATTTATTATAGTGTACCCCTGAATTCACAAGTAAAGTAAACAAATGATTATGTAATTAACAGGATGGTCTTCAAAAATAAAAATGTATTTAGTTATTGTTAATTAATGTTGCATTTTGTGTGAGAGGTCGAATTGAGTTAATGGTCTTCTACCCCAAGATGGCTGATTGTTATTGTCTCCATCTCCACTGCCTCTTTCCAAAAGGACATAAAAATATATCGTTTTAGATATTTAAAAATAAACGAAATATTTCAATTTTTATTATTGTACAAGAAATATGCAAAACATACTTTTTCTACATATAGGGCTATAAATATTCTATCTTGTGATTAATCTTATATCCTGCTTAATCCTGCCAACGAAGCTCATCCCATTTAATCTAATCTTTATTAAGTTTATGAATTAAACGGAAAAAATCGTATGCATGTCTCTTTGTTCAAATTCAATCTACCAACTACATCCATAATAATTACAGTTACAGGTAATAACATGGTAGGCATTTAATACCGTCATTGAATTGGACGTGGTCAGTAGTCACATAATATAATCATAAATAATGTTGAAACACTAAGTAAGGCAGGATAAAAATAAATAAACTTGTCTGTGTAAGATACTCGTCTAAATAAAAACAAAAACGTAATACATTTTTTCATTCAATCCAGTCTTTTAATTAGACGATAGACGTGGTCACATCATATTATAGTTAACAATGGGAAAACACTAAGTACGGCAGGAGAGAACTAAAAAAACACCTCTATACATTTTAAAGTCTGATACTCGCAAAAATGTCCAAGTCGTCGCTATTCTTCAAAACGAATCTATCGTGTTTCCGTGTAGATCGAGGTATTGCTACGATACGTCCACCGCTCCTGCACAGCAATGACAGTTGATCGTCCTCGAGGCTGTCGCCTGCACGCAAGGCTGTTCAGTGGTCATGCACCGTCTGCACTCGCGAGCCCGGGCATGACTTGACTTATTAATATTAGACAGATCGCACGCAGCTTGTGCTTCATTCATGGTTGGTGGCGAGCACATGGTCGTGACAGAACGTGGCCCATGCTGCATGCTATGCGTTCCTCGACCTTCGTGCATGTTGCGCGGGTAGGGGGCTTAGCGGGTTCGACTCCCGCCACGAGGAGTCTAGGACAACACGTGCTGTAACGATAACATTACACTCATCTTTTAAACATACTTAAGCCTAACGCTACAACTTTTGAAATCTTAGTTGAACACAAACAACAATTAATAATTTTGATACCCCACTGAAAATAAGGAATGTGACTAAGTGGGTCGACTCTAAATACGAATTTATTTATTTTGTGCAAATTTAATCATAATAAAAAAAACATTCTGTAGAATGTCATGTCCTTGGTAGCGTTTCAAAATTGTCTAGGTCTATACTGAAATATCGTATTATTGTGCAATGCACTTTTAGCTCTACATCTAATTAAATATTTAATAATGCATCAACAAAATATACATGATTATAGTTTTAAACAATCATAATAATTTTATAGTACGAATAATATTTATTTTAATGTACATTCTATACTTTGTCAAATTATATCAACTTTAGTCTATTTAGTCAAATTTGCAAAAAATTAAAATCGACTTTTATTGGATTCAAATTTGACTTTAACATGAACATGTAGAAACTAGAAACGGTTAAGGAACTATAATATTTGCAATTGAGTGTTGTTTTAAATACTTTGCTTGAATGAAAATGTCTCAAAATGGTAAATAACTCATTTACAACAGTATAATTAAGCCGTTTTGAAATATGTTTGGAGAGAAGTAAAACCGTGATGTTTTAGCTCGGCAGAAAGAACCAGGTGGGAGTGTCGATGTGGAGCTATTGACTCAGCGGTGAATAGCAACACGCTGCGTTGTTAATGATCTGCGCCGCGGAGGAGTGGGTGTTCACAGACCAGGGTTCAGGGCGATCCCACCCTTTCTCTACGCTCTCTGCCTCTTGTCTATTACATTAGAGGGATTATATCCATAATCAACGGTTGTAACTTATTTCAATTTCCACGTGTGGAGAAACCAAGTTCAAGTTTGTACGTTGATGCGTTTTTAAAAACCATTTACAATAGTGAGCTAATGCGCAGGTTCGTAAATATCTACTCTTTCATTACCATCCCGTAGGCCAGACTAAGTGAGTGTATACTGGAGGCCACTCAAAGTAGACACCACACCACGCTTGGTCGGAGGCTGGTGCTTTCCTTGACTCTCTCTACCTCCACACTTGGTCACAATCTTTCGGTGAATAAACATCCAGTCTTTTGTATTGAGATATTGTGTTTCTTTGAGTTGCATTCGAGGATAATGAAATTGTTTGCATATGCACCGAAGGACAGAATGTTTTTGTCCAAAAAAACAAAATAATTCGTACCAAAATCTTAATACAAATTAAACACAATTTTCCTATAAAATTATGTTTTTAAATTTAATTATTTAATTCATTTAAATACATTTAATGGTGCCCAGTTTTTAAAAACTCTGTAGGCTGATTTAAATATGAGTACAATGAAGAAAACAAAGTACAAAAAAAACAATCGAATTTCTTGTTGTGTCAATGAAATGGTCCACAATCTATAATAAGTGAAATTTCAGAGCATTTTTTATTTTGTGCATGAATGTGCTTGGATGTATTTACTGTATGTTTTTGTTTTTTGTAACTGAATAGGATGACGTAGTTAATATATCAAGAAAATAATATAAATTGCAGTCTATTCGCAACGAGCTCAAAGAAAATAAACAAACCAAAACATTTACATGTCAAAATCTTATTTGGACAAGTCTGAAAGATTTGTTAATTTTTTGCTGCTGAAAGTTTGTTCTACTAATTTAACCCCATGATTTACCCTATCAATTATCGAACTTTTACTGGCAACTTCCCCGCATCTTCGGGGAGCCTCGCCTAATAATATCGCATGCGCTTATACCTACCTTCCCATGGTCAACGTAAATCGGTTCGAACGTGCCCAAGGTTCGTCGCACCACTGTTCGCCGCCCACATCATTACTTCTCCGAGATTCCTGGCTGGCAACGTTGTATTACGTTACGTCTCAACTCAAATTATAAACAAATTTAGCTCCGTCCAAACATTTCGTTTTTCTAATCACCATCAGAGCTCGCTCGGTGACTAATGACGGAGACCCAACTGGTGTAATGCGATAATAGTAATAAGGGCATTCAGTCTATGCAAGAATACCACCCACTTCTAGAGTAGGCGCAAGGGTGGCCAAATTGATTCAGTCTATGCAAGAATACCACCCACTTCTAGAGTAGGCGCAAGGGTGGCCAAATTGATTCGTCTTTGCAAGAATACCACCCACTTCTAGAGTAGGCGCAAAGGTGGCCAAATTGATTCAGTCTATGCAAGAATACCACCCACTTCGAGAGTAGGCGCAAGGGTGGCCAAATTGATTCAGTCTATGCAAGAATACCACCCACTTCTAGAGTAGGCGCAAGGGTGGCCAAATTGATTCAGTCTATATGTAAGAATACCACCCACTTCTTAAGTAGGCGCAAAGTTGGCCAAATTGACCAACGCGGAAAATTATTTTATCGCGCTTGTGAAATCATATCATAAAATGTATTAAAACAACACTTTTATAACTTCATCGCATATTATATTGATGGATAAATAATTCATGATCACTAAAGATAGCATTTAAAACATTTAAATCATTGGTATACGTAAGAAACATTTATTTGCTTGCTTTAAAATGTGTTGTCATAGAAATCTTCAAAACACGAAAGATAAAAAAATATTTTACAAAGCGAGGTTCGAACGCATAGCTCGTTCTTCCACCTAACCCTACATTACGGTTTACACACATTTTCATTATAAAAGTAATATCTTCTGTTTTTTTTGTTGTATTTTGTAATTCAAATGTTACTACAGACGTTTTAGTAAATGACTCTTTAATCTAATGAATAACCCTTTCCCAATTTTTTTCTGTTCGAGCACATCGCTAATAAGTAATTAAAAAAAAACTACCAATATAAGAAAACTCTAGAGTTTTGGTGGAGGCGCCGAGTTCGAGTTTCCCAGAGCAAACGAATCGAATTTTCTCAGTGTTGGCACCACTTCCTTCACTTATTATTCTGTTCGAGCACATCGCTAATAAGTAATTATTACTCCCAACCCAACAACAATCCAATACCACTGAAAACTAGGTTACTTTAAACTTTGCCAGTGTCTATAAAAAATATTCTTTTGTTATCTGTTCGTTCGTGTTCTGTATCCAATGACCTGTTTTGTTATACCAATATATTAAGACAGGTACTTATATTTTGAACCCATTTCATTTTAAAATGATAGTTACAATAAGTAATATTTCAACATCTTTATCTGTCCTTGATATTTTATGTGACGTTAACGGGCTTAGTCGTCCGGTGTTTAATTTTGATACGGTTATCACTTAGAAGGTAAGCAACGAAAATTAAGACGATTAAATTAAATTTCTCGTGGGAAACCATACCCCCTTCAGGTGTCTAACTAGGTTTATTGGAGTTAGGACATTGTGAAAGAATGTCCGACTGAGGGCTTTTTAAAAGGACTCTTCAAAGACTGTTGGATTATTGGACACTGTGGGTTAAAGAAAGAAAGAAATAATTTTTTATTTAGAGTCTACCCACTCAGTTACATAACTGATTTTCAGTGGGGGACTTTAAATCAAAGCGACCAAGCCAACCCTGCAGGCCTTTTGTGTTATAAAAGTTTAAATACTATTGGAAAATAGGTAGAAAGAAATTGCTCTCGAACAAGCGCGTTTACTTTGTCATGACTATGTGAATACATATGGAGGAATAGGATATTGTGTTAGAAATCACTTAGGCTCCGAATTGATCAGTATTTCTAGTGCGAGCTGTAAAGTGACTACGCGCGCGCTCTCTGTGGACTGTCGCACGAACTAGCGGCGACACGACAACATGAATTAGAAATGGACGCGACGCGACGCGTTTGATTTGTGTTTTGTGTTTCTTTGATTGACGATGCTGAGGATGCGGAAACTGAAAGCGGTCACGTGATTGGTTGAGACGGGGAGAAAGTGAAGGCTTCGAGAATGAGGATTTGATTTGCATGTGAATAGGTTTATTGTCGCGTCGATAACGATTTTTCACGACTTCACAACTTTTGCACAGCTACACAGAGTCACATAGTCCTACAGCTGATGTTTCTTTATGTGCTTTTTAATATGAATGAGGACTTTCATAACGAATTATCTGACTCAATTTTCAGAGAAAATAATTTAACGAAATTCATCACAAACAGTTTGACGTTTTAGTAAAAAAAAAAAAAAAAAATCATCACCAACACTAAAATGCAAGTCTTTTATTTTGGAAAGAGTTTGTAGGAAACTAAGCTTTCGCTGAAACATTGATAGGTTTAAATTATCAAAATTAATAGTAGGAGATTTTGATTAAGGGTTGGAATGTGATTAATTTGTAGAGTAATTATAGAGGTGTCTAAATATATGTTGCAAACACCTTGAATGTATTTTTTACTGTTAAATCTGGAAAGGTATAAAGAAGACA
Organism: Sweltsa coloradensis; assembly: GCA_024449915.1. NCBI lineage: Eukaryota > Metazoa > Arthropoda > Insecta > Plecoptera > Chloroperlidae > Sweltsa > Sweltsa coloradensis. Next base: position 690,795 of record JAMZAV010000368.1, read on the forward strand.
TTTTTAAATAGTTAGTTCAAAAGTCGAAATTAGTCGAAACGAAATATTGCCAAAATGTTGCACTTTTTCTAGAGCCCCATCATTCTGCTCTCCTGATACATCATCTCGGGTCATGTAGGTCGATGATCGAGAGCACCGTGGTATTTGTCAGCGTGTCCCAGGGTAGAAGATGCCGCTATTAGCACCCCGAGCGAAACAAAGCCAATTAGTTACCGACGAGGCGGCTTTTGTTCTAAAGGTGGCGTCAATTAGAAGGACAGCCTAAAACACTGATGAGTATAGAGACGGTTTCTTGCGCCCACTTCCAATGAACATACTTTCATACTTCGGAGAATAGGCCTGTATTGAACTAGTTCAGTTTGTTGACGCCTTATAGTGCAGCGCGAGCATCGTGAACTTGCTTCGATGCAACATGTTTTGTCACGCTTGCTCTAACACATAAAGATAATTATTATACCTCGGCGTATATTATTACTGTAATAAATACACTGGACGTTACAAAATATGGTTTATTAGATGATTGTGTTATAGTATTAACAAATAATTACTATTATCCTTTATTCTTATTGTGTTTTTACTTATGAGATTATTTTAAAGTGAACAACATATTATCGTAATATCGCTGCAAAAAATTAAATATTTTATATGGTACTCCTTGGCATACTAAAAAAATTGCTACTATCAATGTGTTTTTGAATTAAGTATAACATAATAGTTTATCATCATATTGGTGTTATATATCTTGCATTGTATTATACTATTTTATTACTAATCATATAAATTTCGTAGCGTATTATTTGCTTTCAATGCTATTTGACTGACTTTATAATTTCACTGATTCTAATATTACATGCTGTTGTTCATAGTTGTATTGTCTGTATTGTCCCTTGCTCTTGTCAAGAGTAAGTATAGCTTTATCCTGTGATTAATTTAGTTATTGTATATTCTCTTCACTTGTACAAACTGCCGCCTCTGCACCCTGGCAACTGTAGCTATAGACCGCGTTTCCTCCTTGTTCCAGCATGAAGCCGCCGCCTAAAGACGGGGTGACCAAGAGCAACCCCAGCAAGCGTCACAGGGAGCGGCTGAACGCGGAGCTGGACACCCTGGCAAGTCTGCTGCCCTACGAACAGAACATTCTCTCCAAGCTGGACAGACTCTCCATTCTAAGGCTATCCGTCAGTTATCTACGCACCAAGAGCTACTTCCAGGGTGAGTTGCGTTCTATAGCATTCTTACACTACCTTCTTGTCGACCATACTACATACTACGACCATACTACAGACTACGACCATACTACATACTACGACCATACTCCATACTACGACCATACTCCATACTATGACCATACTCCATACTACGACCATACTCCATACTACATGTCTTCCAAAACAATCTGCAATGTTAGAACTTCACTGCGTTCCATTTTATAGAAATATTCTGACTTTAATAATAATAATAATTTTATAAATAAAACGACTGTATTTTGTTGGATGATAAAATCAATTATTAGTTTCTATAACCATTTTTATAACCAATTCGTCATAAGTAAAATTCTTGCTACGTGTCATTTCATTGTTTCTCAATTGATTTAGTAAGTCCAAAAATATCATTTTACTATTGTTGCAGACACACAACTATTCCTCTTCAGGTGATAAATCATTAATAAGGTATAGGGTGTGAGCATAATTGGTTATATCCTAGAATGCAGTCCCAGCAGAGTGTGTTAAAGCAGAGTGTGTTAAGGCTATTGTATCACCTCTGGCCGATAAATTGAAAGTCGAAAAAACATGTCTGAAAAGTTTGCTGAACGAAAGAAGGCCTTTAAAATAACAGAAAAGAAAATTGTGAATTTTTTTGGGTGGGACATAACCTCACTTTTGGAAATTATATTTAGATTTTTGAACAAAAGTGTAGTATACAAGCTAGTTCAAAATTAAACTTTGAGAATCGGTTTTCTGGACATAGTTTCTAAACACCTTTAGCTATAACTTGACTATAGCTAAAATAGTTTTCTAAAAATAACAGTGGTGTACGATTTTTTTTTGTCAAACTAACTAACTTTGTTTGACTTAAAAAGTCGTACACCAACTGTTATTTTCAGAAAATTATTTTAGCTATAGTCAAGTTATAGCTAAAGGTGTTTAGAAACTATGTCCAGAAAACCGATTCTCAAAATTTAATTTTGAACTAGTCTTGTATATTACACTTTATACAAAAATCTAAATATAATTTCCAAAGTGAGGTTATGTCCCGCCCAAAAAAATTAACAATTTTTTTTCTGTTATTTTAAAGGCCTTCTTTCATTCAGCAAACTTTTCAGACATGTTTCTTCGACTTTCAAATCATCGACCAGAGGTGGTACAAAAGCCTTAAATGAAGATCTTGACAAATACCAGTTTACACACCAGTAACTTTTTCACCACTTGCCACTTCTCTTGTATATCGACTTCTTTATTCACGCGTATTTTTATCTTCATTATTTTTATTTTCATTGTATTTCTTCTCGAGCGAACAAACTGTCACTCTCTTCACTCGCGCTTCAGTTGGCGCGCGTCGGTTTGTGGGTGTACAGAAGCTTAGAAACATCATCGGACCTGATTGCTTCACTGCTCGTCGAGACCGGTCGCCGAAACACACCGCAATGTCGACAAGAATAAATTAAATTAGACCGGAGCATATTCATGTGGCTTGCTGGGCGATTATGAGACCGACAATTAAGGTGTAAGCAGAGTATACTTATTTCAGCCATGTCTGTATACGTCTATTATGTTTAAGAATAAATTTTAAATTTTATTTGCATCTAGTTTTTCGGCGTGAAAACGACCCACTCGTTTAGGTAATGTTTGTTATTTATTATTCATATTAATAAATTAGTCTTCGAGTTTGCTATGCAATTTGTTCGTAAGTATGCAAAGATCTCATTGATGATAGCCTAGAGTCTTCTTTCTTCTCATACTTTGCGCAGTTATTAAGTGCCCTTGTTTTGTTTTTCTTAAATGCCAAGGGGTAACTAGACTTGCTTCTGTTCTGAAACGCAATCTGCAATTTTCTTATCGGTATTCAAGGATCTCAATGATGATAGAGGCGATCTTCTTGCTACTCGAACCGAGGCATACTCGTTAGCTTCTGTGTTGTGTTTTTTACAAATGGCACAAGGAAAATGGATTTTCTTATGTTCCAATATAAATACTTGTGACTTGTGAATCGCCATGTGTTATATTTTTGTATAGATCAATTGCACTTAAAAAAAAATTGATAACAAAAATAACACTTACATTTTTTGTTATTAGTATCATGCAAAAAATGGCCAATTACGTTGACATTGTGTTGGTGAACCCTGTGCCTATAATATTATCCAATATTGAACTAACTATCTTCCAATCTTCAGATAATTTAAAATGTCTGTAAATATTACTCAACCTTTTAGGTTTTAATCAGGCATTTAAATGCTTAGGCAATCGTGCAATATAGAGCTACTAACCTTCGCATACACTAATTGTTCTGAAATTAACCGTTGCGTAACATGCTTTAAAATATTTTTGTAGAATAATTTGAGCTATAAGTGGTTTCATCAAATACAGTCCAAAATAATAGTAATCGATGACGAAATATGAATAATCGCTGTACCACTAATTTACTAAATAAGATTAATTCTCAGGGCTTGAAATAACATGTACAATTCCTCTGTTCTGAGCCATTGTGAAGACACTAAAAAAACTGTTAAGCATTCTCGAACACAACGGTAACAATATTGAATTGATTCATTAGTCTCAATTCCCAGCTAATAAATTTAAATTTGTCGCGTTAATTCTCTTGTTTGGAGGCCTCGTATGCAAACGAGCGTCAGCTGCGTGGACGGACTGTGTTTAGTTTAGTTTAGCCAGTTTTAATTACCAGGCCTCACCTGATTCTCACTCCACCTGGCAGCGACAGGTTAATAGCGTCCCAGTCAGATGGAGGAACGGAAGAAAACTTTCAATTTGCGGAATCTTAATTCGAAAATCCTGGTCGATTATTAGAGTCGTTTATTTTTTTAATGTTTGATAAAATGTTATTATAAATTAATAGTTTCCTTATGATGTATTGACCACACCCATAATGACTATGACCCACTATGACTTATTTTGCAGTTTTAATTACTTTTTTATACACTGTCCATTGTTTTGTTATTCACTGTTTTTCACTATGCAGTTTTATTTACTTCACTGTCTACTCCCATAATAAATTATTAGGGTGTTTTGCGTATTTTTTCTTGAATCCTAAAAAGTGACACACTGAGATATTAGTTTACATTTAAATATGGCCCATTCATAACAATGTTATTTTGTCGTTAAGTTAAACCTAACCCATACTTCGATTCATAGAATATTCATCCTCTACCGCATTCGCATATAATCCCATATTCTTGAATTAGGCTGTTTGCAATTACTTTACACACAATGTATATACTTCGACATTACCTACCTCAAACATTCTCATCCATCAGGAACGGGAATCAGGATCATTATCGCCGATATGATGCAATCTAGTACCTAGCAATACAGAAATTAAACCAATTGTGTTAAAGTCTCCCACTGAAAATCAGTTATGTGCATGACTTAAGTAGTTAACTTGAAATGTGAATGTATTTAATATTTATTTATACATGGATATGCATTTAAATACATCGTTCGGCACGTAGTTTACATTTTACAGCATGTCAATGAACTTCCATGTATAGGTAGGTATATACCAACCTATGTAATAGTGCTGTTTCTCGGAATCTTGTCGAATAGCGCCAAGATTACAGGGCTATCGCGAATCCAAACCCATGCCTCAGTGAATAATTTCTTTTTAATCGCGCATATATGAGTTTGGGCTTACTCATTATATTAGGAAACCTATCTCGACCAGCTTGGCCGTCGTCAACTAATATTAGAGAATTATTTACCACTTAAACCACCTGCACGTGGTCTGAGCATAACTAGGCGGGGTTAATAATTCGCATATGGCTTTGTTTTAAATTGTTTCATAACTGTCGAGGACCTATGTATTTTTTTAATAATACAGGTGGACAAAAGTTGGACGCATTGTAGTATACACGTTGTTTTTTTTAGTGTAAAGATATTGAAAAATTAAGTATTTAGTTGAAGGAATTAAAAATAGCTTTCTAGTGAGTTCTAATATTTTTGTAAACGTTTTCTAATTACCATTTAATTCAAAATATCCCATTATCGCTTTAATAATTTATTCCAAAATAATCGTGAGTAGGTCTAATGAACAGGTTACAATGAATTAAGGAAAAACTAAAAAAAAAACAATTAATAAAAATGCGATTTGCGCTATAGCCATCCTTTTGTTAACTACGCACAAAGAAATATGGCCACTTGTTAATTTCTAAAATAAAATATCAATATCCACTCCTCTCTTATCTATGGACGAGCGCGATCCAACTTTATTAAAACCGTTTGCCCTAGGTTGTTGACATTAAACCTGCTGGAATCCCTTTTATCCCCGCCCGATGGTCAATGAAATCCCCACATTATTACATTAATTTTAAGTCATGAAATAGATTCGAACTGGTAATGTGGACATAAATGTAGTATCGGCTGTATTGCCGAGCCACACAATGCAATTGCAGGTGGGTTTAGTTCAATATAATAATATGTAAACTCTGTAAAACGGAGGTTCATTAAGAGCAAACAACCGAACAACGTGCTCTCACACTGAATGGTTTCCAGATAGCACAGTCACAGAACCACCAGCAAATAAGTCAGCGCAAGACAGACCGACACAGATAGCAACTAACACCTAGCCAACCAAGGTGTGTCTTATCGTGGCGTCGCGCAGAAATAAACAGGTCACAAACTTGCCGGGAAGAAAAATCCTCCTGTACACTCCACACATACGGTAGCACGGACATGCATGCTGGTGCATTCCACCTCGTGATTCAGCCGTGTTTCACATGAAATTCATGTGTAATCCGATCTAGGTTGTAAGTAGTTCGGGTAGCTGACTCGCTTCGCTTGCCTAGCGCGATAAGAAGGTAGAGTCGAGACATCTGTCCAACCAGCTTCTCAGGCGCAGGACACTACCTCGCTTCACCGACAATTAAACTCACAGAAACACAAATAAAAACGTGTTTTCGTGGTTAGCGTCGGTAATTAAGGGCGTATCTTCTTAAATGTAGACTATTGAAATGAAACGTGGTGTTTGCTGGAACAGTTTAAGAAGCTGCGCGGCTTAATATGAGACACCTGTATCAGACGTTGGGAAATTGGAGTTTTCTAGTGTTCTTATTTCAAAACGTGAGTATTTTTTTGTTATCTGTTACATTAATTTTGATGACGGCTGATTTTAAAATGTGAAGTATAATAATTAAAATTAAGAAGTGTTAACTAGTGATTATAGTTAGGAAATGCTGTCACAATTTACCTACAACTAAAGCCGACCTGACTAACTTTCGAAAGTATTTTTTTTTTACAATTTGTTTTGGATCATGCTCCACCTTCCGAATAATTAAATGGTTGCAGGTCTTGCGATGAAGAATTACACCATAAAACAACACATACTATGTGAATTCATTTTGTTGTTAGTAAAATGTATTGTCTAGTCTACTCACTTTTTTTTTTAGCAATTAAGCACCCTACCACCAAATACAGTAGACACCCGCGAACCTCGAAAGTATTTGCTACCACTCAATTAGGAGTTGGAAAAACTTCCTCGAACAAACTGTTGAAAACATTAAATTTTTCTTAACAATATCAATTTTTCTTAACAATATCAAAACATTTAATATTTCTGTTATTATTGGCACAGAATATATTCGCATACAGTACCTTAAAATTCAAATATTTCGGTATAATAGGGATACGAAATTCTTAAATTATTTAAAATGTACATTTCGAAGAATGTAGAGGCTGACTATCTAAATACAAGGGGTAATGTACTAAATTTCGATCCCCAAACTCAAAGAAAGCGAATGCTATTTCAGTTCTCGATATATATCTTTGGAGGGCGATAAGAAAGCTCACAACTTGGCACTGAGACGAATTATGAGAAAGATGTTAGTGACGCACGGGTTCCCAAGCTTCATCATGCTGTCACTAGCAACCTAGGTAATATCTCCATCCATGCAGCCAGCTAGCCCGCCCGCCTACACATTATACACAGCGCGGATATAAATTAGGCCGCGCTGCAGAACCAACTAGTTTACCTGTCTACAAGTTTGAGTACAAGTTTCACGTTTTAATGAAAAGTTTTCAGATCGTTCTGGGACGGGGTTTGGGAGGGGGCGAGCGTAATTTTGAGTTAATTGCTGGGTTAACGGTTACGATTAACGATGTTGGGATTTTGATGAATAATTTAAATCAGTGTGTATTCGAAAAGTGTAGCTACCTTTGGGAACATTGTATAGTTAAGTTGCATGTCCTACGTTTAAAAATCGGTTTAAATCACTGAATTTAATATATTCTTTAAGTATATTTATTCGTTGGTATTTATCTATTGGATGGACAAACAATCACACTTTATAGGCTAATGTTAGAGAAAATGTAACAACATTAATTATGTAAACGTCTTGAAACGTCAAGAAGAGAATTGTTCCAAAGAAATGTTTAAGAATATTATGTTGCTTGTACTCAACTGAAGCAAAATATGTTTTAGTATTACGATAACAATCACTTAACATAACACATCCTGTAGGCAACAACTGTAATTTACAAAATCTTGACAAACCCACCACCGTCGTGAACAAAGACATTTCAACTTAATTTTATTATAGTATGACCTCTTTATTGTTCAGTTCAGCAGAGCATGCGTTTTGTAATAAAAGTGTGACAGTAAGGATACGAGTACAAGGATACTCGGGAGGAAAGCACCAACGATGGGCAACTGTGGCGTGAAAAAGCATGTTAAAATAATACTTCGTTCCTATTATATTTTTAATTATTTATTTAGTGTATTGTAGTGATTTTGGTAGCATGGCTAGTTTCTTGATAAAAAAAACTTTATTGTTGCTTTTGTTTTTGTAACAAAATAGGAAGAATCTTATACAAGTCGTACGTATTGTCTTTGTCCAACAATCAACATTGTTCGATCGTTTGGTTCGTAAAGTAATTCAATATTTATTTCATGGTCTAGAAATGAAGAAATAACTATTACGTCGTTTTTTTTTTAAAAAACAAAAATGTTGAATTTTATACAGGCCGTTTACTGTCATTGTCCAAACAACATTTCTTCGATCGTTTCGTTTGGCAGAAGAGAATCGAAAAGGTTGTTGGGGGAGGAGGTGGTAGAGGAGGAGGGGGAGGGGGGATTTCAGCCACAGCGGTAGTAATTCTTAGCCCGACCACTAAATCAACAAAGTTTGATTTACCGCCTCATTTGCATTTTCCGTTCTCCGTCTTCTCCTCGTTGCGCGCTCGTTAATGTCCGGGCAAAGCCGCAGAACCTGCGCGCGCACGTTATAATAATATCATCATTCAAACCGAACTTTTCACTGACAAACTTTTAATTACTTTACCATGCTCACGACGTCACGTAGTCGTTGATTCTTTTGTTATTATTATTTATTTTTTAAATTGGCAGATAATGGTTTGATTGTGATCTCCAATTTAGATATCAAGAATGTTTTATTCATGGTGGTTTGAATGTTGACTCACCGAAACTCACTGCCCTCCAAACACCCACTGAAGATTCGTGGTTTGCGTGGGCTTCGAACCCACGCACGTTCTCAATGTGTTGATGTCTCAATTCCAGCATCAGCTCAATATGATGTAAATGGCGACTTTTTAGCACTTCGTCACAAAGACATTCAAATCAATACAATAAATGGATCAATGACATCCATGTATGTAAATGAATGTGTAGATTCAATGCGCATCACAATATATATTATTACAACATGTAAGAATGAAATCCGTTCACAAATACTTCATTCAAGTCAGGTTTGAAAATAATTGATCTCGAATAGAAAAAGTATCGAAAAAGTATTGTAGCACAACTAAAATTATTTTTCCAACCAAAACGAACACAATGGTTGATTCCGGTTGCACATCTTGTTTAGTTGCAAACTCATGATATAGATTTCCGGACATTGGAGAGTAAAACGCAAGATTTGTTTTTATACCTACAGTGGCTGTAGGGGACTCTGCCCTAGGAGTAGGACCAAGAAGACCTCCTTCCAAACAATACCGCCATTAATCTATCTATAGGTGATTGAGAAACTTATCGGACTTTGTCCGCGCAACTTTATTGTTTACCCTGATACACAACGAGTATAGTGCTTTGACAAGTTCTGTTTGGAACTTACTAACTTTTACTGTTGGAAAGTTGAACATATTGTAGAGGTTGCGCAACCTGGCTCAACCGTGTATCGGACTACCAATTTGCATGTTATCAAGTACCCTCCTACTCTTAGCAACTTAGTTGGACAACAAAGTCAGCCAACTCTCTGAATCGGACATAAGTCAGTAGGGCCGTGTGATAAACAAGTCGTATAATCTCCCCACCCCCCGTGGTAGTACCTGGATCCCCCCCTCCCCCCCCAACCAGTGACAAATGACTACCGCCCTAGTGTGACGTCACCAAGGTGGGATGGACGCGATCTATCGATTCACTTTTTATTGTTGTCCCTCCGGATGAAAAGAAATGAAGTAATGTAATTATTCACATGGAGAGACACGTGATTATCTTTATCTTTATCCGCGTTATTGTTTTAGAGAAATGACAAAGTACAGGACGTCGGTTGCGGATTACAATACGATGATTGTGTACGCCTAATACAAGGGTGTGTTCGAATTAATCTACTGCATATCACGCTATCATGAGCTTGGTTAGAAATGTTTTGCGAAAATCTGTAAACTATTTACTTTATAAAAGTATTCTACTATGTTTTTATTGTTTTAACTATTTGGAGTTTTTGTAGTCTTGCGGAAAGAAAACGGGAAGATGAATAATTTAATAAAGGTTTAAATAATAATTTTTTTTATGAATTCATTAAAATATTCAAACATTTAAATATATACAAAACGTAATTCCACATCGATAGTTATTATTTTTTCAATCCTTATAAAACTTCTGCCAATGTCAGATTATATGTCATTTCATTTCGATCTTTTTTTTTAAGCTAACCGAATCCAATTATTGATATAACACGTAGAATTAAACATCAAAACGTAGCACCGAAATACAAATCTCGAGGTTCAATCTGTTTACGTATGTGAGTTCAATAAAGCGATACAATGTATTCTGGAATAATGGTCGCATGCCGGCTACAATATTGCCAGGTTGAACCGGACATGTGTATTAATAGAGTATCGCTATATGATAATTTGAGGCTATTAGTCCGGCAATTGATTGCTATTCTCGACCTGTTCCAACGTGGCTTCCTAACAAACAGGTGAGAATCTACACTTGGGCGCGCGCCTGTTCTGCTAACGGCTACGATAAAATTAATTCTAAACAAAAACAAAGCTCTTAAGTAGGCTAAGGTAACACTATTAAATGTCCCAACATTGTTATGCTACGATGCTAATTTATATGTAGAGATAATAATAAAGTTGTAGCGTTTCGATTAAAATTATTGACATCAGTTAAAATAGGGATCGAAGCTTGTTATTACGGTTTTTAAATTTCAAAATCCTTGTTGGCGGTGTTAAGTAGATAGATATTCTAAATTTGTGGAATAGTATACGACCCCCATGGGCCCAAAGTCATCAAAAACATTTATACCATCGTTGTAAGGGAATGTCAACAAAAAAAGCTTAGGTCAATCGCAGGCCATGTTTGTTTTTTTATCGTGAGACGTGATATACACCCAGACGAACGGAATGAAATGGATACATTTATGGATAATAGACATTATACAGACCCTTGATCTCTAAAAATGTAGACCTTGTTCGATTTGAAGAGGAATCGTCATTCACATACAGGAACTAGAGTACTAAATTTAGAGTATTTCAATCTTTTGATTATGTCAGCATTTATGTCATTAGTTTTATTAAGTTGTCCTGCTTTGTAAATCAGTTTTAATATTTGTATAATAAGACGTTATGTAAATGAATAAATAAGCGATTATAATGTTGAATTGTTGGTGTAGTCGATATTATTTATCTAGCATATAGGGAACGCTTCATATTAGTCCGGTATTGTCACCAACTGACTTCCCATACCCCCCTATGGCCATACCCTTTCAACAACTGCCGTTCCTATACCACATCCGCCTTTATTAAAAATTATAAAATTTTAATAAATTGTTATCTGTACTGTTTTGTATTCAACACCTGGTACATAATTTGAACAAAACCAGTTTTAGAGTTTGTCTGTTTCATAATTTTCAGTCGGGTAATTAAGAACGTGAGATTGTCTTGTGTATTTCAGTTTAAACATTTTAAACGGTCCACGTCTTAGTGGTTGTAGCTAGTTGGTTAGAGTTGGACGTCACTCTTCAGTCTTGAAGGATTATTCTCGTAGCCCGGTCATTAAGTGATCACTTCCTCACATCAAACACAACATAAACACGTTCCTGTACGTGTTTCCACCTTTCTTTCCACTTCGATAACATTCAGAACGAGTTTGATTGAATTGCGCGGGACGTTTTCAAATTAGCAACGTTCGAAAATATCCGTTTCGATGCTTAAGCAATTAGATGTTTTCAAGGTAGAAATCAAAATTGGTAAAAGTAATTTTAGAAATGTATGTGTTACAAGGTGGGTTTGTTGAAAGTTGAAACCAGATGGCTGACTAAAGTTTAGTGGGGGAATGTAAAATAGCATTAACAACAAGTAAGTTTTTTTCGCCCTGACTGATATCTGGTAGAAGTAAGACTCTTTTGGAGAGGTAGTATTCAAGCTTAAATTAAGTATAACATAAGATGTAAAGTATAATGTCAATGAAATGATGATGCATACACAAATTGAATGAGCTGACACAAACACACAGAAATTGACAGTATAGAACTGCAAAAACAACTAATGAGGAGCGATGATAATGATGTGTTGTCTTCAGCATCATTGTCGTCATCATCACATACAGAGTAAGCTCAATAGATGGTAATGTCAGAAACAACAAATTATGCTTACCTGCAGATAATTCCTCTCATTGTCAAAATAATAACTTAATATAATGTAGATTTTGTTACAATTATTGAGACAATCTAGTTATAGGAAAATATAATTTCATAATGATATAAAAAAAAAATCCGATTGCACACTGAAACTTTTAATGCAGATACAGCACACAACCGATGAGCTAGGCTTCCTCACAAACAAACACAATGTAAGTATATATATATAATCATAGTTTTAATTCGGTCATTCCACCTCAATTATTACATTGTACACGTGTTATTCTGATTAATGTATACAGGTCTTTAAGTCTCATATTTGTACGACTGTGATATTCAAGGTAAAATCAACATGTTAATTAATTATCTTTGTTTGCCTACATGTCACGTGGGATATTAGACTACCCCCAAACTCACCGGCCTCAGAACTGATACAGATCATTACTTACTGCAACAACATATGCATCATTAAAGTTAAAAATAATTGTTGTTTCATGTAATTAAGTTTGCGTTGTTAGAGAGAACAAAAACCAAAAGAGTATAGCGAATATGCAGAGATTAGGGCCGGAAGTCTCGATCAATAACTGCAGCATAATAATTACAATGAAACCAGCAAATTCTTCGAATGCAAGAAATGTTTTACCAGATGAACTGTCGCGGTGGCATTGCGGTTGATTTGTGATGAGGATTTAATGATGATTAATGTCATGTATGATTATGATGATGGAGATATTGTTCATAATGAATGGGCTAACGACAGATCTGGGTAAACAGAGGTAGTTTAAAATAAATTAGTAGAAATATATTACACATTTTCCTGGCTATGGTTTTATACCCGATGCCAGTTCTTGCTTCAGTGTTGTGGTTTTATGGCTATATTAATCCACTTGCATGTTACCGATACGTGCTTCACTCAATATGCTGATAGAAGTGGTCAGAGGTTTGATACCAGCCACCGGCAATCCTGACTGAAGTTTCGTTGAAAACTAAATGTCGAGTCTGTTGTTTTATTAGATGTGATTAGAACTCTCCTTCGGCGTGCAAAGCTCACAATCCATATCCGACATTTATTCTCCTAAAGTGGGGCAAATTGATCATTCATGGACGTTTCTATTAGTTATTTATTTGACATACATACAGCCACAGATAATTTTACAATGTGCATAACCATGACATAACAAAATCAGGATTAACTAAACTTAAACTAAATTTAATAGCAGATTTTTTAAATAAACCTCTTTTATCAATAATAGTAGAACTGCAATAATGCTAGCAGAGGGTTGACATTGAAAAAAATACAACAATATTTGAGGTGATAAATGCAAGGTGCAGATGAAATACTTGTATTTTAAGTTGTTCTAACCGATTTGGTAGTAATAGTATCGTACTATGATCCAATCCTATTGGCAAGCTCCTAGCTTTATTATAGTGTGTTCTCAACTAACTCTGTGTTGTTGTTTGCCAACTTCTTTATCAATTCATGTGGGAATAAAACCCACCCATCAAATACTCGTCGAACTCTACACGAAAACAGCGAAGTGAATCAGACAATCGCATGGCTAGATGTCACGTCACGCGCGTGTCAACAGTCTCGTCACACGAAGGCCGCGTCGCGTCGCGTCGGGCGTCGCACGCATCGCGTCACGCCATCTTGTGACAGCAGAGCACATGCGACCTTGAGTGTGGTACACACATCCGTATCACCTGTTCTGTTCGACGCACCGAGAGAGGAACAGATGGTGCTTTGCGAGACACATTTTTTACCAACGTTATTGTGTAATGATGAAATATTGTTATTGAACTACTTCCTAGAAAATATTCGCTATTAATAGCTATGATAATCGTAGCTCTGGATACATATAAATATGATCCTTCAAGATCGTTTATCTGTATGCTTTACACTGTGCTAGTTAACATTGCACTCACTGAGAATTGTTGCCCATGTTATGTTTGATAATTTATACACAACTAATATTAATCTTTTTTGTTTAGGCGTGTGTTTGAAATAAATTATTAGATTATCACATATGTATTATCACTTCATTACTTACAAAGCAAGTATGAAATACGAAAGCGACCTGTACTGCGACAGCCTTCAGCTTGGACATAGGCCTAGTTAGTTGTTAGTTAGTTGCAAAATTCATTGCGAATTATGTTCGTCTTGTATTTGTTTTAAATGTATGTTGTAGACTTCTTAAAGGCATGTTTAACACCATGGCAACTAATATCACGTTTCCTCAACATTGCCTTGTCTTAATGTCAACGACAACAAGCACTTACAACTCCCTCCTCGCACTTAAAACCCCTGAACCGTGTCAATCAAAATTAAGTATGTATTATATTATGTTGGCCGGTGTGGACCGCAATTTGACCCCTACATGTGGCAAACTAGTTATGTTAAGTATTAGGTAGTTAGGAAGCAAGGTGCTAGAGCGCTCTTTAAAAAGAATTCAATATCAGCTTTGCATTGTGACTCACAAAACTTCTAAAAAAAACTTTGCAGCTAATGTATGACAAAGGAATTGTTGTAATTACACCGTAAGCATATAAAATGTTTCCTTTAGATCAAACGAAAATCGCAAATGCTAGCAACTGAGATGTGTGTTTTGTGATTCTCATATCGAACAATTTGTTCGGGTTATGCCATTAATTTTGTGTATTAACTTGTAAAATATGCTGCAATATGCTTTAACCTTTAAGGAATAAAGATCCTTGGTGCCTTTGCAGTTGTAAGGAAATCAAAGAGCATGTGTAAAAAATAATATTTAGAATACTGAAACCGTCAGTTAAATTAGGATCACCTCGATGAGAAAGAATACATTTATAAATAATTAGAACGCTATGGGCTGTATTTGTGTGGACACTGGCAGTGCTTTTGGAGGTCGTAATGCACTGTATCCGCAATTCTGGAACCTCCAGCTGCTTTTGACACAATATTGATGCGAATCTGTCTTTAATTCCGTATCGAAACATTAATAACCCCATCATATATCAATAAAAAAGCTACACAGTGACTCCATCCCTGTCGGAGTCTCCACCACATCACTAAGCTACTCTAGAGGGAGGGGGATACACAATGGAACAACTGTCTAGGAAATTAACCGTGTTTACGGGAGAAGGATATCACTGGTTAAGTCGCGTCGCTCTGATAGATCCAGGTGGTTCTTGTTCCCCCCATCCCAGCCACCAGACGTCAGATGTCTGAATAATGAGCAGATATGTCTCTGTCTGTCTGTGTTCGGATACTCGTGGCGGATCGCGACCGGTGAGTCATCCGATCAAACACAGAGAAGCGTAATCAATTAATCAATACGAATGTTTTAAGGCTGTATGTGTAATTACATGATAGATTTGTTGATGGTGAAGGTAGGCGTTAACCACGTCGGGTGTTTTTCTGTGGCAGGGATGTACAAGACTAGGGCATGTATTGCGAGTTAGAGGAAATGAACTGAACCAGTAATTCCATAAAATTCCCCTCCACACACACATGTCCGAGGTATAATGAAGTAACAATCACTATTAGCCAGTTTGACTGAAGGTTTTTGAGTTTTATCTAACAGATTAGAGCAGATTATAGCACTTTAAAATACTTTAGATTCCTCGCCACCAATCTAATTGAATACAATTCATATTGCACATCCTGTATATATTTACTACAAGGTGTGTATCCTACTCTAAAGAGCCTTGAGTGTAGACAATTATTGCTAATGTTAGTACGAACACCGCAATTAACTTACCAATAATGTAGTATGGCATATAAGTTTGATTTTAGAATACAACTAATTGGCATGGGGTTTTCCCAAGTTTACAATGGTGAAGAGGGTATTACTGGTTTTTTAGGCAGCTATTATTTTATTAAATTAAAGCGTGTCACACGTTCTAAGAAAACTAAGAATAATATAACAAACTCCGCCGTAATGTGCAGCTAAAGATTCAGGATATTTGTGCCTCCTTAACCCTTGAGCGTCATCGTGATTGTCGATTATGTCTTATATTTTAGAAAAGCATAATAATATCAATAACCAAATAAGCTTGGCGTAAATTACAAGATGAAACAGTCGCTGGAGTTTGTACACCCCTCCCCGTGCAATAACGTTGTACCAGGTTTGAGTGACGTGGACTTATAGTACCTCGGCTAATGAATGCTCCGTATAGAATGCCCTAGGCACTAATCATCTGGGCTTTGTTTACCTCGCCTTTTAGCGGCACTGGCGAAACAAAACACGGTGCACGCTGCACTCGGGTCCGGAACCGAGTGACAGATGACTCTGCCGGCCGGGCGTTCGTCAAGGCTCCGTGTTGTGGCCGCTATTTTATTAGGCTTTTTGTGCTATGCACTTGTAATGCTGCCTGCAACGTGAGTGCAGTTGTTGATCTTCTATGTGTTGTCTGTGGTTCTGCATTAGTTTGATGTGGATAGTATGATGTTCCTGATGTGTTGACTCAGTGAAACAAATAGGTTTTACATTTGTTTAACAAATAGGTTTTACATTTGTTTAACAAATATGGTAATTATACCCTATACTCAGCACCTTTGTTTTATTACCCATTTATTATTGTAGTATCTCCTTGTTAGGCAAATATAAACATAACACAAATTATTTAAATTTACAAAAATGTGTGTTTGGTGGGATTGAGGAATATCGATAACGAACTTTCTTTGGTAAATCAACTTAATTTATATTTGTAGTGTAGAACTAATTTTTATTATGGCACACATATTTGCTTTCAAAAGAGCCCGAACATTAAAAAATTGTTTCAATATATTATATTTGAGTTGCAATAAAAATAACCTATATCGTAATTAGACTATCGTTTACATTTGTATAAGTGCTACTGACATAGAATTACGGTCACTTTAGAAACTGGAAATCATTATTTCTGGCAAGATAAATACCCAGCACCACCCAAAAGATCTCTTCTTGTCTTGACTGACAAAACACTGTTTTACATCCTGCTTAACATTCTTCGCTTGGTTATTACTTTAAATCGTTATTAATGGCCACCTCGGTCGGCACCTTTACTCTGACCAGCTAGAATGTTGACCCAAGATGACCGTTCGCGCCACACCCTCCCACTTAGTACCAGGCTACTTAACACACTCATCACGTTACAAATAATTAAAACACAATCATAATTACACACAATAAAGTAGAAAAAGATAAAATAATTCAAAAAGTTTTTTTTTAAGAATTTCCACCGGTCTGTGCGCGTCACACCCATGGTGTTGTGCATGATACGGGCGCCTCTAAATGCATGTGTGTTTATGAACCCGCCCCAAACTGAGAGTTCCATGTTTTATAACACCTTTATTGCCAGCTATTTGTGAAATTAATCACGATAATGCACCCTATAACGTATGCTCTGGTGGGTGTATCGTGTAGGGCCTGCCGCTTGCACCGTTGATATAAACTATTCTTGGCCGTCGCAGTGGGAATTCTGTCATTCTCCTGGCGTGTGTATGTGTGGAGATTGTGTGTTGATGAGGTGGCTAACATATGTTCGTGTGGGGTGGGTGTCTCATGTGTTAATATTACCTGGGCCGTATGAATCAAACAGACTCAACTAGGAGAATATGGTAATGTAATTTGGAATTAATGGGCTGAATCGTATAGCAAACAGTTGGCTGAAGAGTAGGCCTAGCGGCGAGAGATTCGTTACGAAATTTAAAAAGCTTTTTGAAGCACGAAATCGAAATCTGAATTATATGACAGAAAACTTTAACTTGACTCTTAACTTCAGCTTAAAGAAAATTGAAAGCACATGAATATGGTGTTTTCTCGGTATTATTATTTGTTTTCTTACAATGATAATAAGTATGTTATTTCCCAATTAATAGAAAACAGTTAATAACATAGATATACAGTATACATTATATCGTATAGAAATTCCAACAAACTTAGAGCTTTGACTCATAACATTTCGTATTTTCCTTCCTTCCATACCTTTCGATCGTATCGTCAGACAGATCACAAAATGTATTACTATTTTGTAACATCACACATGTTCATTTAATCCTCTGGTAATAAAACTAATTCATCTGTTCAAGACCATGAGTATCTAAAGTGTATTCGCTCTTGTTCAAAACCCTTTCAAAATATAACTTTACTTTAATAGTTTTCATATAATATTTCGATGAAGAATTCTTACAAAGTTGTTTAAGAGAATTAATAACTGAATCCTAATACGTATTTTAAACAATGTAACCGCGTACAGAAGCCAAGACCTTTCCAAACTATGAATTATCAGTTTGTTTTTATTGACTTTTGTGGTCAGAATCCTTAACCGCAGGTAGTTATTTCGCGTGTCGTAAAATGCCGAGGTGATGATAACTGCTCACATAAATCATGATCATGGTTATAACTGTTGTAGGCACTGGTACTTCAGTGGTGCCTGACTCTCACCTGCAGGCGCATGGAGGCTAAACTTATCAAGAAGTTGGCGTTCTTGGAATACCCTGCATAGTACAGTCGCACAGCTTGAAATCCTTGAGATGTGGCTTCTCGCTGTTACATGATTTTTAATAATTTCTGAATTTATTTCTATATAACATAATTCCATAGTATACAATTTAATCAAGTGACTTAAAAAATATCCCATAAATGCATCAATGAAATTAGATTTGTTGAAATCAGTTTTAATTGCATGTATCAAACTATACGTGGATTGTAATTTTATAACATTCCTTTATTGATTCTTTTCTTCTAAGCTCGTGATAAAATTCAATCAGGAATTGTGTGGCACAAGAAGCAATATCCTAAGGATTTCAATACACTGTTTCCTAAAAAGTTTAATTTAATTTTACCGATTTGCTGGATCTTTACAACAATGCTCATTGTGAGGATGAGAGGGAAGTCTATGAAGTTAAAATGACTTTAAAACAACGTCCGTAGAAACCATGGTCAGTTTGTCATTGTAAGATCGTCAATGGCGTCGGCGCCGACAAGGTTGGCTTGGTCTGCTTTAAATTTAATGTCCCCGACTGAATATAATAATAATAATATCAGTAATAATAATAATAATAATAATAATAATAATAATAATAATAATAATTAATAATAATAATAATAATAATATAATATCAGTTATGTGACTGATTGGATAGACTCGAAATACGACTTCTTATTTATTTTACGTCAAGTCTGTACACCTCGACCATGGCCACTACGCCCGTATAACGGGTTCGTCGACAAGAAATCAAACCCTGTCCGGAGATTGGCAGCAGTGACCGAAAAGTATTCGTGTTTATCTCTAGCCTATGGTTGGTTTGGTACCCGGATTGGATGCAGCTACGGCTTATGTTAATATCGGTAACACGATATCGGCAAGCCCGGTAATCCAGCACCGATCGAATCAATGCAAGTAGCATTTTATTGAAGTCGAGATCATGTGTCAAGTGTTATTATGTAGCCACTGTTCTCATGATGCCTTGTCGCATGTGCACGATCAAGCGAGGGACGGGGGTTCGAATCTAAAGCTCAAATTTTCTAACATAAACTTACGCTTTATATAGTTGTTAACTCTTTGGTAGTTGAGTAAATTACCTAGTATAGATTTAAAACCGCTGGAAAAGTTATCATATTTCCGTAATAGATCAACCTTAGATCTAAAGTATTGCAAAATGAAGTATTGGGACATGTGAAGGATTCTTCAAAATATCTCGAACAGCATGATGCGCATTTGTATATTGCGCAAATCAGTTTACCCTACCTGGCCTTGGTAATTAGTGGATCCCTATATATTTTGGAACAAACCTTCAGTCATGATTGCCGTTGATGGTGAAGAGTATCAGAAAGGGGGGGGGGGGTATTAGTACCGAGCAAAACACATGGGGCACTTGAGTGGACATATAAATAAATCCATTCAGTCATTATCCCCAACATTATATATATTATAACGTTTATTTTTAAATTTTTATCGTACTGTTCAGTATTTACAATCACATTCATAATATGAAATATTAATGGTATCAATCTTTTTTTAAAGTTTTAAAGTTAGAAGAGTTTATTATGATATTTAAACCACTTTAGTAGTGGAAATAACTTTTTATTTTATTATCAATCATTGTTCATCATCAAATATAAAAATGCGTATCATATTGTTCGAATCATCAATCGAATGAATTTAGTATCAATCCTCACAAGTGGGCATATTTTATGGACTATTCCGGACGAACTAGCCTTAGATTTACTATCAAACAACGTTTGCATCATCTTTCCTAACATTGGCATTTAGAATTATAAAATCGAAATATACCCAGAAAGGTAGAAAAACACCACAACCTTGCCTTGTAAATATCGGTAAAGAGAAAGGCTTGCATTCTGCAGACTGTTAATAATCTAAGATCGCTTCCACGTACTGAACCAAGATTAGGAGCTTCTGTAGGGAATACACGAGGAGCGCTCCTAATTTTATTAGGACGGAAGCACGACGTGTGCAAGAGGCATGGAGTGCGGTCAGAAAGCCGCTCTTCGATGCTCCGGAGCTGAGCGAACGATGCGCTATCACGCGACCGAGCGACGTTAAACTTGCATCGAACACATCCTGAACAGGAGATGCAGTGGCTCGAGCAGGATGCTGTGTATGACTTGCACTCGGGGAAGGTTTCTCAGCCAAGGGGAATGTAGGATTAAGTCGCATACAAGTGGGCTCATTGGCGTAATTAGCCCTTGTTTTTTGGGGATGTAAACATTTTTGTAATCTCAAACAATCTATGGTCAGCACGACTAGTGAAAGGGGTATGTCAGTGGTGTCATCAAAAAATATTTTTTGGTTTTTTTTTTGGGGGGGGGGCTCTTTCGCTCTTTCTTTGGTTAAGTACATGGTTGGGTCAGGGGCGCACAGCAGCGTTTTTTTTGTTTTTTTTTCGTTTTTTGGAGTGTGATTACTCCACGCTTAGGAGTTTTTTTTTTTATTATTATTATTATACAAAAACCTTGAAAAATATGTAGTATGAAAAAATTGCAAAAAAAGAAAAATATCTCAATATCTATATGAGAACTTCCAAATAAAAACTGTGCCCAAACTTGTGGGGACGGTCTCCCCCCCCCCCTGTAGTTATGCCACTGAGTGAGCTTGTAGTTAGGGATTCCCTCCAAACAATCCCCACACAGCAGCAGGGGCAAGCTGCACTGGGCAGGCAGTCTTCGATTTGTTTGCGCTGGAGGGTATATTAGCATATGGTTTGCGCTGTCATAAATTTTCATTAAAAAAATACTTTAAATTTCAACTATTATTTTAAATTATTGTAACTTTAAGGTGGTGGGAAGAACAACAGAGGACGGAGCCCCAAACGCTGAATAGCAGTGCTGGAATTATGATTATTACTTGCATTCAAAATCATAAATACGTTATAGGCCTATATTTTCATTAACTCTATATTATTATTAAGCATTCAATTTACGTTATTTATATTTAAATAGAAATAATCATTTATATAACTATTATTTATTTGTTTTGTTACATCCACGTATAGAATTTGGCTATGGCAATTTAACGTAATGGAATGCTCCGTTTTGGCTTTCTATACTCCCCTTGATTATATTTAAGGTATCATATTCGTTTTCGTAAGACATTATTATTTGATTTCTTTCCCCTAGTTTTATAACAGCGGGCGATAAATTGTTAAAGCAATATCAAAGTAAAACTTTGCCTCGTGTATTCAACTAATTATACTATAATTTAGAGGTTTCCCAAGGTATAATAAATCCCTAATTCGCAGTTGGGAGTCCAGTCGGCGGCTATACCACAGGGGCATATACATAGAGAGACAACGAGTGGTACGGTTGACTCATCCAGCCAGTCAGTTAGAGAGTAATGAATAGTCCGTCTGTCTGTCTGTGCGTCTGTCTGTCTGTGCGTCTCGGACCGATGATTGCAGGCATTTCCACCTGGGATCGCACCAGATGGTTTCG
Source organism: Sweltsa coloradensis (assembly GCA_024449915.1). Taxonomy (NCBI): domain Eukaryota; kingdom Metazoa; phylum Arthropoda; class Insecta; order Plecoptera; family Chloroperlidae; genus Sweltsa; species Sweltsa coloradensis. The sequence goes on from JAMZAV010000368.1 coordinate 712,758, forward strand.
AGCCATATTCACCCGGCGGACGTATAGTTAGTTCAGTTCAGGGGGTGATATTTATACTAACACACCGAGACAATAATACGAGAGCTTCCAAAACTCGAAATTCATCATTTTTTCATCATTTGAACTAAAAAATCTCAAATTTTGTTTTTTGAATGTTTTATTTTTTTAAAATTAACTCTTGCCAATGTGATCTGAAACAGTATTATGCAAATATAAATTTTATTTAATGGGATATAAGTTTAACACAAAAGTATGAACAATTGGTAAAATACAGTGAAAGTGCCTTCAGCTTATATTGTCGTCCTTTCTAAATCAGTTATTACAATTGAATAGGAAATGACGTAAATAAGTAAATACTTATAGGTTGGAAGGGTAAAGGTCAGTCGAAGCCAAAATCGATATAAACAACTGCCAATCTTTGCCTTGTTAGATCACTAAAAAAATATCACAAGTAGGAACATACCAAGATTGAAGATTTGATAACTTTATTACCAAACAATTTAGATAGTCAACAGACAAGTTTCGTATAAATAAAGCAACATCATGTAGGCTACACAAGATTACATAAGACAAAACTTATCATTTAGCTCTGGGTGTATAATCAAAGCGGTATTGCAGATTGACGTGCAGGCACTGCCTCTCAAATATTATCGAGTTGTGTATTTGGTTGCATATTTGCATCACATCATGTAACCCGGTGTAATTTTATACCACCTAGACAAGTTCCTTCAATAATACCTTTATAAACCACCATGTAATAGTTATTTCTATCCTGAAGATTATGAAACGATTCTATATCACATTTCTAAGCTTCCAAATGCACCACACTTACTTCGTTCTAGTTTGCTACATATTATTATGGTGTCATTGTGAAACTGCACTTTTTGATGCTACATTGTGCTTATTTAAACTGCACTGCATGCAATGCAATTATTCTAACTTTCACATTTTATTTTTGAGATTTAAAAATAAAATGAAACCAATCTCAACATGTTTTGCGGATGTGAATTATTATTAATAAGCTGATGGTATAATTATATTTTAACCGAAATATTCACCGAAGCATATGAAGACAAAATTGTATTATACTCTATCTGCAACATGATTCCCGGTATTTCATTGGTCAGTGGCGCAATTTCAAATTTATTATTATAATTTCAAATTTAGACGAGGGTAGGTTGATAATTAAACAAATCCAACGTTTTTTCCCTCCATATTTGTCAGCGCACATATTCATAACGACTCATTATTATGTTGTGAATTAAGTATCTCATGCATACAATCTAACGTGGCTAGCAGATGCTGGCGCCGTGCCCCGCGACCCCCACACAAACAAGCTACGCCATGCGGAACAAGGGCACAGAGTTCCTACCCCATATCATAGCCTAATAACTCTTACCTGTGCAGACTAACTGTGATATCTATTTCTGCGACCATAATTCTCTCTCTTCCTCTTCCGCCATTTGTTATAGCTGACGGTTTCGTTCGGAAGGGAGAATCGGATCGAGTAATGGAAGGGAGGGGAAACAAAGGGACGTATAATATGCTGCATTTACAACGTGAAACATATTATTTGTGTGTTTGTTTTGTCAGGGATTGTTAACCTAGTATTCCGGGTTCGATTCTAAGAACTGACTTCTGCAGCTTATACAATGACAATAATCAAGCTAATATATGCCTCATGCCTTTCATCTGCTAAACCGCCACATTATATTTTCAGAGTTCCATATTAAATTAATGTATTTCTCTATGTATAACGTGCCAATTATACAGTACAAATCTCCCTTGTTTTGTTTGCAGACGTTTAAACGTAACAACTACTCTGCAAATGTTTTCATTTTAATATAACCTTCAAACCGAGCAGTATTATTTAATGCCATGTGTTAAGCAGCACTGCAAGTCTTTGTAGCAAGGCAGAATTAAACATATATTGCGATTTAAGAGCTATTACACTAGAAATTGTTGCATTATTTAGCAGTTTGACAGATGTTGAGAGACAATTCAAGAATACAATAGCGCTTATAATAAGAGACAGCAAGATACAACACAATTACACATAATTATGGATTCAACCATTTTTCTTTGTTTTAACTGTTTATAACTTTTTTATTAAATTCACTTTTATTTTTGATATTCTGAACATTTTTGTTATCAAAAACGGGAGTTCAATATGGGAGAGGAAAAATTTCAAAACTGGATTTTTGTTATTAGAATAATTCAAATTAAATTCAACGTATCTTTGTTGTCTGAAATGTCTTAAAAGCAAAACTGACCTAGTATATGCATCGATATTCTGTCCGTTAGTTCGTTCGTTGTCCGTGCGTGTATCGTGTATCGCGATAAAAACTGAACACGATCGCAGATTCACATGCCATTTTTCCTGTTTTGTTTGTACATTAATTTTGGAGTATCTCTACATTTAGTTTAATCTGTGTAACATTAATTTGAAGTAGAAAGTTAAGGGACATGTTCCCAGGTATTTCTTGTATAATTTATTTTTGTGTAATGTCTACAACTTTAAAATAGAGTATATGTTTGTTTGAAAAAAATGCGTGTTTTTTCATCGCCCTTCAATTAATAATAAATAATGTTTTTGGTGAACCCTAAGAATATCTTATATTCCCGGCACCTCCACTATTAAGGTTTGAACAAGTTGAGAAACCCCAGAAAGTTTGAATGTTATCTACTTGCCCGGCACCTCCACCATAATTAAGGCTCACACAAACGAGGAGCAATACAGTTATAGCTTTGCTCCCTGTTCGGGTGTACCAGTATCCGTGCCTGTAATAAATGTTTACCCAGTAATAGAGGTTGTGTGTTTAGTTAAAATGAAAGCAAAGTGAACGATCTCGTTCTTACAGTTTTTCCCTCTGCGTAACCTGTGCGTGCGCGTGTATGCGTGTTGGGATGTTTTACATCGGAATGGGAGTAAAGCAAGGTTGCATGATGGCTCCATTACTGTTTAATGTTTACAGCACGAGAGACTAGTGCCCTGTATGTAGAGATAGGCTTCGGATGGATGGAGATAAACGAATGTGTTGCTGTTTAAACCAGTCGGTTTGTTCGGGTGCTGGACAGAAGGAGGTTTCTTATCAGTCGGATTGCGTATCTCTTTTTTTTTCTTTTTAGATTTTCACGGATATGATGTGACATAGTATTATATTTTTCGGGTTACCCCGTGTATAGAAATATATAATTAAAAAGAACTTCAAAATGTGTATATAACACATTGACGATTAAATCATAAAAGTATTAATGTTTTTACATAGATTTTAGTAGATATTTAAAAAAATCTCCTGCTCTATACGTAATGAGGCTCTTACAAATTGAGCTAGTAAATGAAAGATCACGTGCTCTTAGCAATTAGGTTCTGGGTTCTGATCTCAACAACTGCACTAAACAAAAAATCAACACAACAAAACTATAAACATAGACAATATAGTCGAGTTATAATACTAATAGTAACTTCTTTGATACATGGGCCCTCGCAGCCGAAACCTTCAGTTACATGTACCAGTAATTGCCAATTGAACTATACTTAAACCGTGTGGTATGTTAGTTATATCATAGCATTCAACGATATATATTTCCGATTGGTTTTAGACGAGTGTGTGTATATGTGTTAACGCAAATGCAGTACATTGTCGTCGGCCATTGCGTCGGAAGCTGTGTCGGCGTCGCGACGCTCCTGGACGCACGCGCGTACCCAACCAAGAGTGTGACTGAATGTGCAAATCACAGGAGATATTATGCCTGGGCGCGCATGCTATACCGAGTCACCTCGGACGAGTATCGATCCCGCGACCTCCAGCTAGGAAGGGTGGGCTCACGGGGGATGAGGAAGTCGATTAAAATGGGAGAGATGGTGCGGAAATGGAAAACCTGGAAATTAGTTAGGAGAGAGAGGGGGAAGAAATCTTTTCTCAACGGTTAAATATTCACGAAACTGTTCTACGCACGATTCCGGAAGTATTGGATAAGTGGAAGCGAATACGAATTATGGGATATTACCGCATTCAATGTAGACGATAATGATTTTTTTTAGAAACGAGAATTTGCCTCTTATGATAATAACAAAAGCGGTTTCTTGAATGTTGAATGGTTAAGATTGTAGGTTTATTTATAAATGCTGCACAATATCGGTTAAACGATATAAGCTTGTTTAGTTGTCCACAGTAACTCATTCAACGTCGATAACAGATAATGAAGAGTTATCGAACAGGTTGCAGCTATAGCTTAACATGAAAACCACGCACAAAGCATATTATTTCATACGAATGAAAAACTAAACTATAAATAAAACAGGATATTATATTGAAAAATACAAATAATTGAACATTTACAACTGTTTACTTACATTTTATTTATCTATTGCAAGTACACGGGTTTGAAATGGACACACGATTGTGTATATAGGTAACTTATTGATTTCAAGTTTGCCCTGGCCGGGAATCGACACTTAATCATTTGCTCTGAGTAACAGTGCTTTTTATACTTTCTCTGTAACCATGGACCAGTCTGTACAGCAATAATTACTTAAATAGTACATATTTTTATTTCATTTTAGTTTGTTCCTACTTCAAAAAAAAATACTAGATAGGTAATTGTTGTAGAAATAATAAATCTGAGGGTGGTTTTAAATAACATCATATTACCGAGGTGTTTATGAAAAATGCTGTTAGAAATTACTAGTAATAACGAAAACAAAAAGTTAAAATGTTAGATTTTGTTGGATAATGTTTCAAGCCTTATCTTAATGAGAAAAACATTTTTATCGCTGTCTGGAGATTGACATTGTGAAAAATGTCAACTTCTCCTAGTCTGTTTCACAGCTAGTCTGGTACCCGCGTGCCAGGAAAACAACTGCTTCGAGGGTGGCTATATAGTTAATCATCATTGACCTTGCATGCTAGATGTTTGCGGGTTATACAACGACTAGAGGGAGGTCGTTGAGACCACAGCATGGAGGAGGAACTAGAGGTTAAACCGTTGTGACGTTTTATTATCACATGAGCCATTCTAAGATAGGAAGATGTACAAGATTTATTTAGTTGTCCTCCTTTGTAAATCAGTTTTTTAACTGAATAGGATATAGACGTTAAAAAAAAGTATGGATATCGAAGTCGAACTAAACTTTGCCGCATATGAATAAAATATGTTTTCTGTAACTAACGAAAGAAGTGCAAGAAAATTATGAGAGATAAATGGATAGTTTTAGAAATAAATTTACATGGGATGGGAGTTAATATATTAGTATAAAAAGTATATTAGAAATTGTATTTTTCACAAATTATGGACTGAAATACATTATCAACTGTAGCATTGGCATCCAAAGTGTACGGTATTTTCGTGATATAAAGATGAAATGAGATTTGAGGAAAGCTAACATTTCATTAGATTCGAATTTGTCTTTTGATAATATAATATGCCAAGTAGTTGCAATATTAATTAGGTGCCACCATGTTCATTACATTTTATGTAAGCTAATTGGAAATTAAATTACACATTAAAACATTGCTTGAACGTTTTTATAATTTCATGTAATTGTGGGTGCAAGCTTGATGCATTCATTATTTTATAACCTCACATGCAGATAACTTCCTCAACTAGGCAATAGACATGCTGCGTTATATTTCAATCGCACGCGTGTGAGTCTGTCTTGAAGTAAGTAAAGCCACCAGCACTGAGTCACTCAACCAGGGCCCATAGGTTTATATGGCGGGCTATTTCGACCTTATATCATGCACCCTAATAAAACTAGGAGATATTGATCGCAATACACTGTGGCCAGAGTTTTATGGCTTTTTTTTTATCGTCAATCCATATTGAACGTATTTTTTTTTTACCTCTTCGTTACTTTGTGTTGTGTTTATGTTTAATACACATTCCGTTTATAGAACAACACCAATATAATAACTTAAAAATTGTTGTAAATTGCAGGTCATAAGTGTTGACAAAATCTCTGGTGTTTTTAAATGCCCCCAAAGTCAGGTCCCACGCGATAAAAACAAACAATTACACTCTTTATGAGTGCTTAAAGTCATAATCTCGTTGCTTGCTAGCTGTCGGCAAGCATGACCTTGTATTGAAATAATTATTATTCAGTCTTGAGTCGGGAGAGAATTGATGGCTAGACATTTTCTTATGCTCCAAGTCTAGTCTTTATCTGTTCTCTAAAATGCCGCAGTTTGTTATGAATTCACCAGTAAGCTATGTCGTAGAATTCGCAAAAAGTTTATTTATGTAGACTGTGCTGAGCGATGACAAACAGACCCCGGTTCAATGCTCGGTCAATCTCGTTGTCGTTACACTTGATAGAAGATAACTTTATTGTTGTTATAAACTCTCTTTACTGTCATTAGTCAGTGGCAGTGCTCCGCAACACATGATTTATATGCTCAATATAATATGGGTTTATTGTCAATACATATAGATATCAAGAGTAGATAAGCAAGCAGATTTCTGTTTAAGATGCATGTACTTAATCAGAACCAGAATGTGGTGTACCATGTTACATCGTATTGACACAAGCAACCAAGATTAACACGCTTCACGTTGAGTTCGTATTACTGGCATTACTTGAAAAATAGCTTTCCATATTTACTGCAGTGGCGTCTCGATTAGCCCAGCGGTTTACTTCAAGATTGCAGTTAGTAAGACAAAATTTAAAACAATGAAATATTATGTAAATTACAAAATATATAATCTTATTAATAAATAAACATGGTAGGAGTAGTCACAACTCACATCTCATTATTTAATAATGTGGTTTTAAGAGGTATAACTTAGGCATAGTAAGTTAGACACATTGAGACTCGGGCCTCATGGCCCTTTTCTAACTTTCTATTGAGTTGTGCAGCTTAATCGATTATGTGTACAATTTCGAAATAAATAATAATAATAATCATGGCTCGCCTCCAGTCATTCATATTCTGACACATTTATCTTAATATTTACGTCCGTATTATTTAGAAAGACATCATGAGAGTTTTAGTGATCATCTCGGACCAATCTGGTGTTGATTTGATTCATATTAACACTTTTACATATCAGACTTCAAATTTCTGAATGTATACTAGTTTTTTTTGCACATGTCATTCCCTCTCTGACACTATCCACCAAACTGTACACTTGGCAAAATTTTTCATTCGATCACAGAAACGGCGTTGATTAAAAGTGAAATCGTAGGAAACCTGCCCAGGGTGCAATGCATGCCCCTAATTTGGAATTTGGACAATTGTGATGGGATGTCCCGAGGGCTGTTTAAGAGAACATGCCTCGCATATATTCGCCTTAACGACTGAAGAAAACCTCTGGAAAACTTTCAGTCAGGATTGCCGGTGGCGGGATTCGAATTCGGAACCTCCTGAATCAGAGTCTCGCGCTTTACGCTTGAGCTAACACTGTCGGTAAATGTTGTTGTTTCTATGACGATATTGATAATAATCCTTAACCTTGTAATACCTGCATAATTTACGTGAAAATGTCGCCGGATATCTGGAGATCTGTAATATTTCTTAAATCGAGGCTGTCCCGTTGGATCGTAATTCGGGAGTCAGACCCGTCTGGATAATTATCTCCGGGTGATACATCGACTTCCGGTTCTGACCCACGGCCACCTCGATCCATCATCCGCCACTTCCGCCTACCTGTGATTCACCTTTCATCCGCCGGGAGCGCTCCACGGGATTATTATTATAATCCCAGACTAGGTTCACGAATAGCAATTTCGAAAGATTTCGACAAATTATGGACAATATCGGAGGTAGGGGTAGTTCTGTTCACATCGAACCTAGCGCCGATAAACCAAGCTCTCGTGTTTTGCAACTATAGTGTTGTACTTAGATAGAAATGTATTTTATTTTGATTTATATCACCTTTTCTAAAAATATGGGTGTTACAAACAAGGTCCAACTTTAGTTAATGATAGTTAATACAATTCACTTATATTATAATGAACGAGGAAATATATGAAAAACTTACAACAATATTTAAGGGGCTTATTTACTAACTTAAATGACTTGTCGAACTAAATAAATATAACCCCAAGACTAAAATTTGCTTCAATGGCAAACAAAAATGTCAGTCTACCGCATTGTGCATGACTTATTGTATTTTCCAAGTTGTCAGTTTTGATCGACAAGTTATCGTTTTGATTAGTAAATAGGCCACCTGGTTTGTAAAAGTTACATAGTAATCTAGAAAAATACATAAAACATAGCAATATAATTATGTAGCCGTCACTGAATTCATTAAAGAGAAGTATCAGTGATTTTAGAGCCAATACGCGACCGTATAGTGTGAAGGTGACGGTGTACCCGGCGCCTCCACCAAGGTATTACCTCGTGGTTGACGATAAGTAATATTAGGCCTATATATTCAACCTCCAGTCATACATTGTATGATATTTAGTTCTTTTAGCTAGAATCATATAGCTAGAATGAGATAGCGAAGCCAGCTCGTTGTAGCTATATATGCATCACATTTCTGTTATTCCGTCTGTGCGTGTGTCACGCCCCACGATAAAATACCAACATTACCTCTTATTGACATTCGGGTTTTTGTTGACATTGCTCTTTAATAAGAATCATATAAAACGTTTTTGGTGACTCTGTGGGTGAGGCGTGCGCGTCTAGCCCTACCCCAAGACGGGGCGCGGAAGGTTCCGGCAATACCCGGCACCTCCACCAAACTCAATACTACGTTGTATAACGTCTAACTTCGCATCCTCTTTCGGGTATTCCCGTACAATGCTTGTGGAATATCCAAAACTATTGGCCAACACGTGTAATCGATGAATTTGTGGCATTAAATTGTAATATACACTATTCATGGATATTCCCTGCCAGCTGCCTAAATCGTAAAGATAACTTGAATCCACCCCGTCAGCGATGAATTTAAAGCACTCAAGACAATTTTTTTAACGTCTATTCTATTCAGTTATAAAAAGAGATTTACAAAGGAGGACATTATGTTAACCGTCAGAAATCGTGTATATGACAAAGGCAAATGATCACAAAGACTCCCCACTAATTGTCTATTGACTCTGATTGACTAGAATCACCATAGCACTTCTTCTCCACCTTTGATTTGCTAACTAGCACATCTTTACAACAACAACATCTACAGTCCCAATATTTGTTTACCTACCTTGCTGGCTGTTTATTACCCATAAGAAGATTCCACATACCAACCATCATCATGCTACTCATTCTACCAATCATTTGCAAACTAACTCCGCTTCATAAGTTTGAACAAACGCTGAGTCTGAAGACCTGCACCACCTCCAACCACGACCCCTAAGAAGTTCCCGGGTCACGGTCACCTAGATTCTGATTCATCGTCCGACAATAGTTTCAATTATTCCGTATCGTGTTCCACTCGTATTAGGTTTAGCATATTGTTAGCGATGTCCATCACTTGAGTCGGTCTAGGGTTGGTCAATGGTATTGGTAATTAATGGGTCCCGTGTTCGTCGGAGGTGCAACGGGTTTGTAATCCCGCATTGTTCCCGTATGGGACTCGGACACGCAACCCGGGGATAGAATCGTGTCATTTGGGAAACTATTGCCGAGACATTGAGAGAGAATGAGCTTCCGCTATCCGCCGTCCCCTACACACATACAGTGTGGCTCGCAATCGTATGGCTGGTTGTCGATGGTAATCGAACATGCGTTATTTTGGCGCGTGCAGATTGTAGAGTGATAACCCAGGCAAACATTAAGCATTATCAATGTTTTCTTTACATTATTATTACCCCTGTTGGAGCAAAGGAGAAGATTCGCACTGATGAGTCATGGTTGTGGGAAACATGTTATAGGATTGACGGTAGCGCGAATCTAAACATGGCTCACCATAACACTGTGCCACTCATAACACTATAAGATGTATAAAATGTATATGTGAAAACCCACCAACATTTAACGTACATTAAAAAAATAAATTCTGTGACTGAGTGGGTTGACTCTAAAATATAGGACTTGAAAAAAAATAACCTTTAATTTTCTGTTCCCAAGGAAATCAATGAACCAATAAGCATAATGGGGAAAATTTTAGTATGTCGAAAAACAATGTATATATAATAGTGTATAAATAAATTATTGTTAAACTCCTCATACTTTGGGACATTGAACTAAAGTTTATGTCCTATCTTGATTTGTAATATGCCAACGGCTGAACATTAGGGAAGGGGAGAAGGGGGGGGGGGTTGTTTGTTTAATTAATATTTATTTCACGTGTTCGAAATGTGTGATAATATAATAATATAAAAATTATCTTTTTACTACGGCATCCAGTTTCAAATGCTGATAGTCTTGATACTATTAAAGACTTTCCATGGCTACATTGAACAAATTATCATAGCCATTAATTTAATACAAATGGAAACAGACCAGTCTACAATGTTTCATGCATTTTTTATATTGGCGTTGAATGAGGTAGATTGTAGTTAATGATGTCTGCATTAAGAAGTAGGCTAAAATACAGTTTGATATAAATATTCTATTCCATATGTCCAGACGATTCGCTTATTTAAACGCTCTAAAGTTTTCAACGTTGCAGGCATTATCTATTTTCGTGAGAAAACTAGATTGCTTTTATTATTAACCCATATATTATTTCCTTAATTTCAAGCTGAAACGATCCTTGGATGCATGCATGCGTCTGATTTCAATTGCACATAATTAATGGGTTCACTTCACGACTAATAGTATCACATTATTTCAAGAAAGTTAAAATATATTGTACATTTATATATAGTAATATGTCATTATCAACTTAATCATAGCACATTTGGTATTTTATATAACTTGATTAGGTTATTCCATCATTCAAATGCAAACTGACCCAATCTATTTAATAATAAAATGGTGGAATCTTTGTTCATTCTCTGAAGAGCTAACGGAAGAATTGGAATAAAATAATTTTATTTTGTCAAATGCAAACAAACAAGGGCTAACTCAAAATGCCGAAATTATTTAATGCGATCTACATCGTTCAAATTCATTATAAAAAATGCATGATACATTCTAGTTTGTTTCAATTTGTATACTAATATCTCAGTTCAGTTGTAGATTAAAATGCACATGCATGCGTCAACATTTGGAACTTGGCGATGGCATGAGCGGATATATATTCCATGGCCATCACATTAAAAAAAAACACGTGAAAATCGACAATTAAATAGCAAAGTAATGGATTTATGTTCTTTATTATTACCTAGATGCCAATCATCTATTTTCCAAACCACGTTGCTAACAACAATAAAAAACACTTTCAGGTAATAAAATAACAAATAAGAATTTGATATGTATAAAAACAAAGGTGACAAGTAGGTTATTAAGCGAAAGCCACATTGTAAAGACAATTAACGTCGAGTGACAGCATTGAAAATATTTTGATATATGCGTTGATATAATCATTGATAAGATTTGTCAGTTGACCTCCTATTAGAGTCGTATGAAGAAAGAAACATTGTGAACATCCCTGTTTAGAGTTGAGAAGACAATTCAAAACCCCCAAAATGACAGAACACGAGAATTATTTGTGCTCATCATCCAAACGTTTTTATTATTTTTACCACTTTTTTTCATAGTTTTCTTTAAACACTGATTGCACCTCTTTGTTTTTCTGGGTTACTTTTCTTTCGTATCCACACTTAAATTAAATTAAAATAATGTGCTCCACTCTTTCGTTATAAAAAACAATTTTAAAACGAAACTATTCAACTTTCATCACAAAAATCTTTTATGTTATATTTTATGATAAAATAATTTAAGGTTAGGCCGTCTAGCTGTGTAAAACACGGGACTAATAGCTCGAAATAATTTTGTGCAGATTTAAGATGCCGGGTTACCGTATATATATATATTATATATTTATTTAATTTATTTTATTTATTTTTATTTTATTTATTTATTTATTTATTTAACGTCTATCCTATTCACTTAAAACAACCATATCGAGTTGTTGGTGTTCCTGTATGCTATCTTGTAATTGCTAGTCACCAATACTCTTGACCCCTCGCAGGCAATCGCCTCCCCCACGGTCAATCAAATGGACAATAATTACCCAGGGTGCACTGCACGCAACGTCTTTCCTCCGCGCGCGGCCTTAGAGGGGGGGGGGGGGGGGGGGCGCACGCATCACAGCGCCTGCTTTATGCAAATGTTGGTACTAATTTCGGGCCAGGTTGACCAACCATTATCAAAATTAATAAGTCTAAGCGCCCAGAAGGGGTAGGGGGACGGGGTGGGGGACTGAAAGCACGCTTTTTTACAAGTCCGAATACATCAATTTAGAACATATTTCGTAATCATGTACTATACCGTTGTAATCATCGTTGTTTTATAAGTCGAGCTCAGGTTTGTCATAGTTATTAGCCTAAAATCAAGATAAATTATATTTTAGTTCGGGTGAAACTATGGTGGGCAAGATTGTATATTAGTTCAGTGTATTTTAAATGATATAGTGTAGTGTTGTTCGGTGGAGTAGAAATATGCACTGTTAAATTTAGTTTCTTTCTGTGACCGTTTCAAAGTGCTATCTGTGCTGGTCGGAGTAACTCGGTGCAGTGAAGAATATTTGGGTGTAGCTCGGTGTAAGGCGATAAATCGTCGCTCTCGCCGGCGGCTGCTCTCGACAGCAGCAGGTGTACCAACCAAACAAGCCGCGTGCGCCACGTCATTGCCGCTGGAGGGCCAGTGTTTCACTTACTGTCACATCGATTCGATTCGACCTATCGCAATGCCTTCGAGGGATCGATTTGAATTAAGACGTGTTTTGTTACTGTTGCACTAAGTCTTGTTCGTCGACTTGTCTCAAAGTATAAATTCTTGTAGGTATCGTATCGACCGAGTACATGCAACTTTTATCTCTCAGATGTCTAGAAAACAGTTGATTATTTGCGTAACTACAAAAGGGATCGAATATCGATATTAGCAAATTAACTATGTTATTATTACAAAACAACGATATAGACTTACAAAAATAATATACTATTATGCATCGTACATTTTTATGTAGCACCGTACTTTAATGTCTTATCGACTTTGACCTATCGCGATACTAATCGTTTTCGATAGATCGATTCGAGTGAAGCCATCGCTTTTGTATTGCGGTTGCTGTGATAGTGCAAAAAACGATTGTAATCCCGATAACTGGTTGGCAATAATTCGTTCGTCGATGGAGTCGACGTCGACAAGGTAGTTTAGTAGGCGCTTTTATTCAAGCCCCACCCTGAAAATCAGTTTATGTATGAATGAGTGGGTAGACTTGAATTACAAATGGATTTATTTGATTTGATTTGAGTCATCATGGACTAGATAACACTGTTTTTTTTGTAGTTGTTAATCATAAAACGTGTTTTTAATTAATGGTTCTGTCGACGATAAATCTGTTGAGCGGGGTCCCACCCCCTCACACGACAGAGCTCGTTGGGGTGCAGGCTTATGACGACATGTTGACATGCGTGCGTAGTGTTGGTGTTAGTGTATGTGCATGGTCAAGATGGTTCCATTTCACGAGGGGTGTAGACGTCTTTAGTCTTTCCTTGGCAGAGTAGAACTGAAACTCTCACATAAGCGTGCTCGCAGCATAGCCTACTGATGAAAAATCTATAAAGAGTATGGAGCCTTATAGTCTATCTTACGGCGAGGGAAAGGAAATGAAAAATAACAGAGGTAAAAAATATTTTTCTTCATTTTCTACGATTTCATATTTTTTATGATTTCTTTTTTTTTATTAAGAGTAGCGCGGCGTGTCACGCAATTGGGCTCAATGCTTACCACCGAGAAACGCCCATGCGGGGGCCAAAAGGGGCGGCTCCCCTCAAGGGGGCCGGTTGTCATAGAGACTGCATAGAATAAGCTTTTGAAATTCCATCGCCATTGTGTTTTATGTGGGGGTTGGGGGTGTGGGGGGAGATTCAGGGAAAATATAAAAGTGATTTATAAGAGCAAAGGAAACGGGATTATGAGATGAAGAAAGAGAGAGAGAAAATACGAAGACGTGCGCAATGAACCAGTACGCAACTAAACACTCCACTTCGTGGTTTCGCAGTGAAATAATTAGAGAACAATAAGGGCGTTTCTTGGGCCACTTTTTCTAACAAGAATATAGTTTGAAATAATCTTCGAAAGATTATTCAGAGATCCTAAATTACCTCTGAACATTATTCAATTTAATCCTCTAGCCAAGGAGATTTACAACATCCTGTCCTTCGTAATACACATTATTCCCTATAACTTTAGTTTTATATGACATACTACGATGAAGAAGTTATTGCTACTAATTTCAATTTTATGGTAGAAACCCCTCATCTCTCAGAAACACAAAGTCCTATAAAACTCAAGCAAGGTATGCCTACCGTGCCTGAAACGGACATTAGACAAGGAGCCCGTATACCCAAACAATGTCGATCCTATCGAACATGGGTAGGAAGTGAAGATGGTTCAGATAGGGGGATGTTAAGAAGAGATAACGATGATAATAATAGTGTTGTCCGTATGTCCTGGATAAGATTTCTTTTAGGATTTGTTTGTAGATCTGTTTTGACCATGTTTTTATTTTATTTTATTGTTGAAACTGTGCGTTACACTCAAAAGTCCCAAGCAATTATATTGTTCAGTCATTAGTTTTATGTCTAGTAACCATACAAGATCGTGGACGTAAAGATGATGACGATTTGCACTGTACACCTGGGCAATTAAAAAAGTACATTTTATCATATAACTGTAATGTTAAACCCCAACGTAAATCGACTAATAATAAATCATCATAATTTAGTGCCTTAGATTAGGGTACTGTAATTATGTTTTGTTTTACCTTTGGAAACATTATTGCAACTAATTATTTTATATTGCAAAATGTAAGAAACTAACAGTCAACCTCTTCTTGTACGGCCAGTTTCTTGTAAACTCTTGCCCCACTATTGTATCGACTTTATTTTCAATGCAATGTTTAGAATTAATTTTATGGAAATTAATCTAGAAATTACAAAATCCATCTCAGTAGGGTATCGAACCCCGGTCTCCCGATTACCCTTAAGCTACCACGACTGAATAAAATGGAACTTGTACATTAATATGTTTGTTTACAGTAGATCGTAAGATGT
Organism: Sweltsa coloradensis; assembly: GCA_024449915.1. NCBI lineage: Eukaryota > Metazoa > Arthropoda > Insecta > Plecoptera > Chloroperlidae > Sweltsa > Sweltsa coloradensis. Next base: position 727,870 of record JAMZAV010000368.1, read on the forward strand.
TTTTCAACACAAAATGGGGTCTAATTAAATGGTCATCAACACATATGAGTGATTTACGATTGACTGCACTGGTTGTTACGAAGTATGCGGTGGGAATCCTAGGACGGTGTATCCATATTTCAAACCTCGGGGAGATCTTTGACGTTAATGGTGAAAACATCCTGGTGGCGTTGAACTACGTTTTACGATGAGTTTTTTTATTTTTTATTTAGGCCTCACTTTATTTTACGTCTATCGATACGGAACCTTGCATAGCTTCTGTATATCATCTAGGCTAACCTAGTTTGTAGGTTCATACAAGCTAAAAAAAAAATACTGTATATCATAGCGGCAAAAACTGTCACACTTTTAACGCACTGGTATGGGAAAGTGTTTATTGATTATAGTTGTTCATTTTTATTTATTTAACATCTATCCTATTCAGTTATAAAAACTGATTTGCAAAGTAGGACAATTGTTTTGTTTCGACCAAGTTATTATCTTGGTTCTATGTTGGAGGCGATAGCTTTAGAGATTCAAATCTTATTAGCACGAAGCAATAAATGTTTCAATTATTTGTGGATAGATATTTTAGAAAAAAATGTAATGAATAACCTTATTAGAGGTTGACATACAATCCATAAACAACTGTTTGTATTTATTGCACTATAACATTATTAATTGATAGTGTTTGACTATAGGAAGTTAAATTGAATGCTCCACAAAAATATGTTTTTGCACCTATTGTTTACAACTTTTTTGCTATCTCCAGCTTGCTAAATTTAATTGGTATGTCACCAATGTCTGTGTTGATAAGTGGCAGCTAATCTTGTTTTTGTATAGACTCCCCCCCCCCCCCCCCCCAAACCCACCCACTACATTAAGCCATTCCTTTATATCCACGACATAATTTATTATTCAATTTCGAAACGGCCCGAAGGTTCGTTGTGTCTAGTTTCAAATTGAATAATCTCAAACAAATAATGAAACAAGTTTATAAATAATTGGGTCTAGTGTTCGTAGTTGGGGGAGTCGTGTGGGCGGCGTGTTCGTCTGTCCGAGGCTGGTTGTGCCGGAGCAGAGCGGTGTAGCCGCTATACCAGTACCACGACCAGATAATTTTACATGTGGTTGCTCGCGCCACATTATTCGCCCGTCGACATGAAAACTATATTCTTTATATGGAAAGTTGGGGTTGCACCGGGAATCGAAGCCAATATGTTCCCAAACAAAGTCTCATATCGTTGTGAATTATGAATTATTGGGGTGTAAAACTGCCAGAATCTATTCAGCTAACATTGACTTTTAAATAGATCTGCGGGGCTCAGCGGTAATGTATCTAAATTAACGAGTGACTCGATCAAAGCTAAAACGCAATGCATGTATTTTTCGTATAGGGAAACAAGTGCAGTACAACTTCTCTATTTTATTTTTTTATTTTATTTATTTATTTATTTATTTATTTATATAACGTCTATCCTATTCAGTAAAAAAACTGATTTACAAAGGAGAACATATAGGAGAGGCTAGATGTGTCTAGGTGCACCTAGGTGTATGTTTAATGCGATGATAGTTTTAGTTCTGAAGTCAGTTAAGTTCATTTTACAATATTTAAAACCTACAATACATTGTACTTATTGTATATTTAAGAATGAGGATAGTTGTCTGGGAAGAAATAGTCAAACTTACTTTCGCGTTTAAACCGAGGGAAAACAAAATCTCCGATGACCCAGTCAGGATTGGCGGTGGCTGGTATCGATCCGATGACCTCCCTAGAGTCCACGTGGGGTCTCACGTGTAGCGAGTGAGCTACTCCTCTCGATATTGAAGAAGTTGAAGGCATAAAAACCCAAGGGTGGTCCAAGGAGAACTTGGACCGGATTATTTGAATGATTCTAAATGTACGACTATACACATTCAGGAATATCCAAAGTAAGATAAAGCTACTTTCGCAACAGATCGTCGAAGAAGAAAAATTAAATAAAACGTTCCTTTTTATTGTTTTTAATCTCGTTTTTGGTGGAGGTGCCGGGTAGATGGTTCGATTTAACACTAAAAATTTGTTTATTTTATTTACTTATTTAACGTCTGTCCTATTCAGTTAAAAAACTGATTTACAAAGGAGAAAAATTAAATAAATCTACTTACATAGATACAGATAGAGCAATGACTAATAGTTAAGTAAATATTTGAAATACTAATATTACAACAACAATGTATTAAAACACAACGATTTTGGTAACAAATTCAAAAAAGATATGAAATTCGATTAATTAACGAACTAAAAAAAAGGGTGGGGAATGAAAAAAAAAAAAAAAAAAAAAGAAAAAAAAAGAAAAAAGAAGAAAAAAGAAAAAGAAAAAAAAAGAAAGAAAGAAAGAAAGAAAGAATTCCGTTCGAGCTATGAAACCTCGTTGATGGTGGAGGTGCCGGGTATTCATATGTAAAGTTTGGGTGAATATAGTCCAGCCCCCTGACCCTCTGACCCCCAGGGTCACCAAAAACTTACTGTGTCATCCTTGTTGAAGCGTGCAATGACAACACAAATTCACGTACCAAGTTTTGATCTTTTTTTCGTGAGACGTTACACACGCACTGACCGAATGCTTATAGGGGAGCTTCACTGTGAAATATGAAAATATTCAACGAGCTTGTGTTGCAAGTAGGAGTACTGAGGAAGCGGGTGATAGAACAGGAATAGGAGTATACCCGTGTGGCTACCCCTACCGTAGTAATTACGTCTACGTGTGGTTGGTGTTACGTAGAATCTGGGTGAGTTGTTGTGGTTTGCTGTACGTTTCAATGCTACGGTTGGAAACTCCTGTCATTATTATCCCATTTGTTGGAGTAAAACTCTTAATGACCTAAGAAAGAACACATATTTCATAAAGCAAAGAAAAATAATAAAATTTTTAAAAAAGCTGTGCTATTCTGTGACATTGGTACTCTTGACGACCTGGCTGCATTGAAAAGTAGCTTACTTATATTCACTGTTGAGGAGCAACGAGGGTTATTGAGACGACGATACCTCATTGATTACCTAGATATTTCTCGATGATAGAATTTTGAATTAAATCTTAGAATCGGAATGCTATGCTAGAATCGGAGAAGAAAAAATTAACATTACACATGTCATAATTTGTTATCATTTTTACTTTTGCTTCTTTTCCCCTTTTTAAATTTCCAGGTTTTGGGTGATTTCTGTCTCTTACAAAACTCCCAATCCTTTGAATTTTACACCCAGAATGAAACATTAAATTTTGTTTACATGGCTAAATAAATAACGTTATTTAATCAACAGTTGCTGATAAATATGGATTAAATAACAACATTATACATAATTCATATACGTAATGCTCACATTTTTACATACATAGTTATGCAAAACGCGTGCAAAACACAGCGAACTTTTTCTTTGAACGGTTTAAAAAAAGTCGGCAATCTCGAGAAATATCTTGCGATCTAAAAAAATGCACGTTGTTTTTTCTGTGTAAGGTATGAATACTCGCCTGGAAACAAGTGTTAAGAGAAACACTCTTAACGAGATAATTTAGTCCTAACCTCACCGAAATATAGTTAACATAATTATGATTAATTCAAAGTTAACTACGAGTGCGTGCGAGGAGTTCTAGGGCTCTACATTTAATTAATGAAGGTGTTAACTTACGTTTTAACTTTTTTTAACTTAAATTTCAGTACCGGTACATTAATTATAATGCAATTTAAATAGATTATGCTCATCGAATAAGGTCACAACTAGTTTTGTACGTCATCGAAATAGAATTGATTATATGTTGGACGAATAGTTTGAAACAAGTTTGATGCTCAAGAGACTATGAAAAAATGTACTAAGATTTTTAACTCTGCAAGAAGGTTAGAGTTTGTGTTGCTGATTACACAAGGTTTCGGTCCCGCCTTTCTCCTGTAAGCGCGTTGATAAGAATCATGAGGGGGGGGGGGGGGGGGGTACGCCTACCTACCTACCGTCGGGTCGGTCGGACGCTAGGCAGCGCGCACGGGCAATAATCCATGATAAAGTCTGATACGCCAACTCCGAGACCTGTGCTACAATCGGAGGGTAATTTACTGTCATTAACAACAGTAATCAAGAAACTAAGCATCGCACACAATGGGGAACATTAGCGATAGGGGCCGTGCCTATATACGAGGTATTTCACGTCGAACTAGCAGGGATTGCGACATAGGTGAAACTATTGTGACAAGTTTGCCTTATGGAACTTGATAAAAGAAATTTACTTTTATAAAAGTCGGACATCAGATTTTGTTTGAATCTGGCACTGTGTCATTAATGAGAGTTAAAACATTTGACACCAATAAAAACCCTTTGCGCTTTCTGCAACAAAAAACCTTATATTATACGGTACACAGCCCCCCAAAATGGTAAATTTTACAATATGTTTGAATCAAAATTCTAATTCAAATGTTTGCAATTAGATGCAACATTAAGTATAAAACAGGTTTCTGAAAATACGAATGCACCATAGCAATGAACATTAACACATTTTCAAAATCTTTTCGAAATTTCCTCATCAAACGATTAAAAGATTCCTAGGATTCTCCCCCCCTTTGCACATTAGTTTACTTTATTTCCTCTCTTTGTGTTATTATTACTGGGAAACGCTCAGTTGGACGCGTTGATAAGCAAGCAAGTGTTTTGGCTAGACCCACATTGCACATTTTTTTAATTTTAAAATTTGCGACGTTCGCTGTCCACGGGGCCATGTTTCCAATACTAGGAAAACGCTAAAGTCCCGCCGCGTTGATGGATGAGCTTTTTAAAGGTTTTAGTTTGCGTGGGATATCTTTACTTTTGCAAGTGCTTTGTTTTGCTGCCTACGCATTGAAGGTGAATGTTGTCAAGTTTCTTTTGTTTCTTGTCAATTAATATTATTTACCGTAAAAAACTTATATTAAAAGCTTTATTTCTATGGATTCTGGCTAAATTTTTCCACTTTTTCTTTCAAAATGTACTACATAACCATAACCTTAATGTCCATGTATAATATGAACGTTGTAGCCCCACCCGTTTGGTCAGAATTGGCCCAAATGGCACGAAAATATCGCACTAAAAATCGAAAAAATCGTAAAAGTACGATATTCATGAGAAATATTTCTTCGATTGTACCCAAAAACAATACACCTCTAAGTTCAGAGAAAACGAAGGTCGTGTCAAATTTTCATCAAGATCGCATATGCCGTTTGCCCGGTAGAGAGCGAACAAACAGACGGAAAAAAAACAAAAAAAAAAACAACGGAGCTAAATTTTTTGGGGGGTCGGTGAAATTGAAGTCTTCGCTTCGCTCATCCAATTATTTATTATTGCCAAGGTATTTGGGTAAACCCGTGTGTAACCCTTCACTTTGTAAATAAAATCCACCGCCATCTAGAGGACCTTGACATCATTTCCTTGGGAAAACTATTTTAACTCTTTGGTTACAAATAATACACTGCTTCCTCGATAGTATTTTGATAACTTCTAGGTGGCAGTGCACAGTGGCCAGAAACCTCGTGCGACTTTTCGGTGCCATGGTAACGTTACTTTTGTTAAAATGTAATTTCCATCTACACTATCGGATCAAAATAAAATTAACATATTCGTGACCGGACGGACATTCTAAATGATTTGGCCACCTCAGATTTTGTCGCGTTTAGTTTAAAAAAAAAACTTTCGATTAACTTTGATGTAACTTTGTAACTTTCTGAACGATTTTGCCACAAAACTAATGGCATTCAATCCAGATCGAAGCTTGCTGATGGTCCAAATTTCGACTCGATCCAAACCTCCGTTCGAACGTTATGGCGAGACATAAAAACAAAACAAAAAACAAAAACAGTGACTATTTTTCCGCCAGAGTCAAATGAAAACGCTCGCTTCGCTCGCTTAATTATGTTATTCCAATTATTCTTTTAGATCTGCTTCCCTTTCTGCCTTAATAACAAAAACAGATTTGCAAGTATATAATGCATGCTGCGAGTATGCACCTTCATAATTGCTCGCATAATGCTTCACATTCGAGCCCAGACAAGCAAGCACATAGTTCAGTTTAAGATTAAACGGCGTGATACGGTTAGTTGTGCACCGATAGTGGCATGCGATACGCGGCGCAATGTGACTCTAATGCGGTGTTCTTGCCAATTAACGCGTGTCCCTACGCCTTGCGGCTAGTCAATTACGTCATTTTTGACAATAATGTGTATGTGTGACGTTGAGTTATTTGTATAAGTTTTTGCATTAATGGCTGCTCTCTTTGTTTTAATTCATCGTCTGTGTGATATCCTGTCTGGCCTTGTTTAATTGGAGTGGCATTCAACGTGATCATACTTCAGGCCGGTATCTTGTTTACGTACGTCGAGATACCCAAGTCTGCGTATAAACACAGTTAGCCTAATTTGAATTTAAGAAGAATTAACTGCACTAGACTAATTGTTGAATTTAATTACATTTAATTGTGCAAACCTAATGACCGTATAATTTGATACTATGAAGTTTTTCACAGGCGTTTGCGAGCGGCTGGTGGGAGATTAGTGGTTCTAGGTAGTGCATAAGGTGTGGAAGGAGGTGTTCCTAATAAATGCACCGCTCATCGATTCCCTGCAGGGTACACGTACAAAAACACTAGCATCCTCAGATTCAAACAACGATGCGGCATGGCTAAGTGCTAAAACACTGGCCATGCTGGTCGCTAGCTCGAATATCGCCACCGATATCCATAGTTTTTCTCGCACACCAGTGAAATTAATTAATTACTTTCCAAGTCATTCGAAGTTCCTTCCAAATAAGTCAAATTAACAACAAGATACTTAGTATATGAGAAGTGGAATAAAACACTCTCATGTTGAGCAACCTAAAAAAAATGTATGTCTAAAAAAAATATTATATGAGTATATGAGTGTGTAGACTCTACATACGAATTAATTTTATTAATTTTTATTCATAATAGCTTTCAAAAAAAATCTCCGCGTGCAATACAAGACCACTTTTGAGGAATCACATAAATGACTGACCTTAAACATCAATGACAGGCTCTAAAACCCAGTGCAAGTCACCCACTTTCAGGGTGAGCTTGAGGCTTGTTAAGTTTTAGTGCGACATGCATAGGTTCCTACCTGTACTAAGTAACCCAATCGCCGATCGGTTGAATTAAGTACAACAAATTCTGAACTATAGTCTGTGTTTTCTTGTCTACCTCCCAAGCTAATCCAACACAATGGATCTAAGTGTTGATGATGCATCAATCAACCTTCTGATATATACCCACCCCTGGGATATCATTCAGATCTACGAGTTTCCACCCTTATTCGACCAACCCCCTCTACAATTACTGGATCACCACGACATTAAAAGGGTGGAGATGGCGGAAGATTGGTGCGATAGATTTGGCAATATGGTATTTTAATGTTTAGTTACAGAGGTAATTTCCACGTCAAACCTTCTCACCCCAATCTGAGTTGCACCCCTGTGTTTTATTACCCCCCTCCTCCCCCCCTCCCCCAGGTACGAAGGTGACGTCATGCAACCACGTGCGTCCGACCTGATACTTATTATCTTTACGACATTCTTGTATTGACTGTCATTTAAAAGCGACTACACTCAGCGACAGCATACGAGGTGATAATTAGGTACGTCGTTGGTCCAATTCGTAACATCGACAATACTAACTGAATATCTTTCCTAAAACGTATTTGGATTTTTTTTAAATTTTTTCCTGCAGTTAGTTGGCATCAAATTATATGGGAGTGAGTCTTAGCTCGGTTGTCAAGCAACGACATGAACACTTTCTATGAAGTAGATTTACAAATAGTTGATATTCATAAACTTTTTGAAAAAATCGACCTTTTATTACACCTACAAAATCAAAATTATAAAAACATAAACCATTTTTGAGTTTTTCTGTAACTTAAGTAAAAAAAGTGTCTCATCAGTAGACTTATTGAAGCCTACATGAAACTGTGAAAACTGTCATATTAATTAAAAGCTTATACTCAGGAAATGCTACGGAAAAAAACACTTGTTACCGCCCCCACCCCCATACAACACTGTGTACAAAAGGCTTTTAGTTTCAAAAAGCGAATGCTGTGATTGAGTTGATCGGGACACATTTGAGTTTTAAGCTGTGCTGAACAGAACCAAAAGTTACGTAACAACAATAATAACGAACCGTGGAGATTTGAATGCAAGGTTAGCATTGAACTTTCTCATCATTAGTTAAGTCCTAACTGGTATATTGAATAATTCTTGTCATGTAAAGCTTTAGTTTACTGATGTGTGCATTCATAACAATGCTAGTCGACAGTATGACTAAGCTGGTTTATGATTTGAAGCAAGCTAACCACGACAAGCCATACATATACCATGAATTATCATATATATATATTTTCATCACATTTATTATATTTGTTTTGGCGAAGGATGGTCTCTATAAAGATATTCTGAATTCAGTAATTGTATTGTCTTACCGAATTTGTTTCAAACAAATAAGTTTGGGCTGTCCCCAGACATGACAGGCCAACTCATCATTTAAATTCAAGGTTAACTTCATTAATTATTAACACACAAACTTTATATGTAATATACGGTTTGTTATGATTATCAACACAAGAACCAATCCTATAGCTTGTAGATATATATCATTTTTCGTATGAAGCCTGCCCATTTTGCAATTCATGCCCCTCTTCAGGTGTCTAACTAGGTATGTTGCGGAGAGAACAATTGTGAAGGGATGTCCGAGGGCTGTTTAAGAGACTCAATCTCTTGCATTCGCATTAACGACTGAAGAAAACCTCGGGAAAAAACTTCAGTCAGGATTAACGGTCTCCACAGAATTTGAAACGGGGACCTTCCGAATCAGAGTAGCGGGCTTAACGCTCGAGCCACCACTGTCCTATATCTTATACACGACAAAATGACGACAAACACTTAAGCATAAAGCATGCAAATTATATGTTAAATTGAATAAGAAATGCAAATAAACAGCTTGAAAATGCAAAAAAACGTCTGAAAAGTTCAATTAATTTAAATATATTTCCGGATAAGCTATCTCTTCTATGATTTATATAATTTCACAGTTCCCCTTTGTGTATATTCCCCGACCAAGAAACGCACAGTTATGTTGTATGTTGTTCTTGTTACTGCAACAGTGGCAAGATGCACTCCATCTTAATAATGAAATAACTGACAGAAAACGGAAGTGTCCCGGAGTGCGTTTGTTGATCTAACACAAGACAGAAGAACTATTGTAAAACCAGCTACCAGGAATCATGTCACCTGTCAGCGGCAAAACATGAGTGGCTGCCATGGTGTTTGCCCGGAGGCGAGTGTAATATGGCGGGACATGAATTATGTGCGACTGGGAAGGTAAATTCTTGCCGGGGATAATTAAATGTATTATCTAGGATATCTAGAACAACGAACCCATATTAATTGCTAAAAATTTAATGCGATAGTACTTTTTATATACTCTCGCAAACTCGCAAACCATTGTTGAGTATGGAGTATAAATCGTGTATAATCGTTCTATTTATGGGTCTTGTATAGTGTTTTGTTTCCTCTAGATTGCTATACTGACAACCCGTTTGGGCCACAGAAACAATGCATTTGTAGAATAGCAGTGTTTTTCAAACTATTTACAAAGAAGTAAAATTTTCATTCACTTTAATACTTGCATTATAATTAAGCAAGGTACTCATTTTTTTGGTTACTTTGTTACATAACTTTGGGTAAGCTAAAACATAATCTAAACTCTGCCCATTTATCGTGAAAATAGAAGTGTTCAAGAGTGATATTTTCTAATGATCATTCACAACTAGAGAAAAATGTACTGATTAAGTTTGAATTTCGATGAAATCTTCATATACGTGCACTTCCGGTAAAGTGTTTCTGGTTACAAAAGTTTTCCATCAATAAAATACTTCCTGATTGTAAAAAATATTTGCTAAATGTTAACATTAACCAAAACATGAATTTAAAAAATAGAAGTATATTTTCAAGACATTTCTCCGCTTCGATATTTATTTCTATGCGTATATTAAACTTGACGTTTCAAATCAACCAAACTCTTATAGGTTGTCATCAAAAATAAAAATTTAAAGAGTTCAACCCTATGCTAGACCATGGATATAAAAAGATAAAAATCGATAAATAATATATAAACATATTTCCAAGCTATAAAAATCACCTGCTCTTCATCTAATCTAGTTACTCGCCATCAGGTGCACCGTATCCACAGATAAAGCCTAATCCACAATGACGTGTAAAACATAAGAGGCGCGCGCACACCCGCTGTTCTGCATTAGGTGAGTGACGTTCGGTAATTGATTACTGATTAAGAGAGCGAGCGCTAAGCGCGGTGCGGTCACTCGATGCCACACACACACCTGCTCACCTAAATGGCTCGCCTAATAGCGCTCTTATGCGCGGTGACATCCTGCAAGTCACTGTGCCCTTGATAGATCAATCCACCCCTACGTGATTGATAGTCTCCACACTTGCCACTATTACATCGCCTTCGCTGCGTCTCAGATTCTATTATATAGAACTGGGCTGAAAGGTGAGATATTGATTATATCTTCTCTTCTATGTAGTCGAGAATAAATGAAACATAATACAATAATATATCCACACAAATCGATAAAGATGATAAAATAACCAAATTAAAGGAGTTATTGATTGATTGTTGATTGGTGATCATCAGTGATCGATGATTGTTAAATACATAACTATAGGATGTACAAATGGAATATTTCGATTAATGGTATATATTTACTCAGTAATTAATATGTTCTATGTATTCGGTACATGTATTCATTTAAACACACCCCTATAATTTTGTATTATTTTTTTCGTTTCTCCTCAACCATTGTACAACTCATAATCCTGAATTAAAATTTTTAATTGCTACATATATTATTTCGACATTGGCTTGCTCTTCCATACCCCACTCTTCCCAAACTATACTATGTCCACCACTACCCCCCGTTACATTCTTTCATATTAGCCAAATGACATTTTACAGAGCAAACATGGCATACTAAGGTTATTCACATTTTAACAATTATAATAAAGATAATAATATACAATAAACAATTCTCCAACAACAACAAATGTCTGATGAAAACAAAGGCAGTAAAGAGGAAAATGGAAAGAAGTTTTCACAGGACATGAATTTAAGTTGTGAAATGATTTCCAATGAAGTCACCTGAAAGGGGCAACTTACAACGACACGTGTTCTAAGTCGGATTCTCTCTCTGTTCTAGTTGTGATGCACAAAGACAAAGAGGACGGCCTACACCACGACGCGTTGCAGTTTCGGAATCGCGACCTCACCTCCTACGATCACAGCCTTCTAGACGGAGAGATGTTCTTGCAGGTAAGACTATATCACTCTTCATTCGCTGTTTGAATCTCCTTTTGACACCACTTACCATGAGACCAAAATAGAAAAAACTTCATAGTCTATTGACTAATTGAATTTCACGTATGTGTCATGGGTGGATGCTGGCTGGTCTTTATAGCTGCCACCACCTTCTTTATAGGGAAAGAAGGAAAACCATGAGGAATAAGATGTGAGGCGTATTGGGTTTCTTGGGTATATGTGTAACCCCAAGAGAAGGAAATATTTAACATAAACACTATTAGTATTATTGTTGATATTTATTTAACAGTATACAAATTAAATGGCATGGTACTCACCCCCTTGATGTGCAGACACGTAGATAATGACACTGACACTTTACACATTGTATCTATGTATATTAATTACATGGTCGTCATTGACGCCATCACAAAACCCTTTAAACAATTACATAACACAAGAAGAACGATTGAACAGAATGAATGAATAAATGCGCCTAATGATCCAAGTGATCTGAATGAGCCGAGTGAAACCCTGCTCCCTACCTGTCCTGGGTTTATATCACCTTCCCCCCCTCCAGTGTGACATGTTAGTCTCCACTGACTTAATTACCTTCTAGAACCCTCTTGTGTGTTCATATAGGTAGCCGACACATGACTGTTTTGCTTTGATATATCTTCTACGAAATACTAAGTGATTTACATTAAGCCCTAATTCCTAACTGATCTAACCCATGTTCCCAGTATGTGTAATCTTTACTTAAAAACTGTCGTCTCGTTAAGTGCACATTATCTTTAGTTTATTATTATCATTCCAATGTGTTTCTTACTCGCGTCATGACATCACCTACGCCCCCGGGTGAACTTTTGGCATACCCTTTCACAAGGGTGTGACAAAAATTAAGGACAGACGTCCACCAACTGAGAATGGCGCGAGTAGATAGGTACGGTGACAAGATTGCTAGGACTAAACCTCGTGGACAAACTTGCACGCATGTCTGTGGGACTTGTGGACACTCAGGAGGCCTACCATGTAAAAGGTATTTTATTGGGAGGTGTAGTGACAGGACATACCCAAGAAGCCTGCACCCACCGTTCAATAGCCGTTCCCGCCCAAAACAAATCATACGGCCGACATCCAAAATTTTCCATGCAAGCAAGTAATTGGGAAATAGTATGAAAGGTACCTCGACTGCCATTTTCAAAAGCGTAAGCTGAGAGTCCTATGTTGTTCAAAGCGTGAATAAGCAGAGGTGTGCCCTCTGACACAGTAAGAGTAATTATCACCTCAGCGCCGTCGCCGGTGCGATGTTAGTGGAAAGAGTCCAGTTTACCCTAACTTGAGTCAATAACTAAGCCTACTAACCCTGAAAAACGTCCAACCCAAAACATTATCGTAACATGTGTGTCGTTCTAAGTGTCTCTACAGCAAGGAGTTAAAATTACAATTAATACGTGACACCATCATGAAATAATTTGCAAAAGCACAACAGTACAAAATCACAAACTCATGAGGTCACTAGTAAAATGCTATCAAGACAATAAGCATAATACGCAAAAACACCCACTGCAAAAATATTGTCAGCGCAGTATTAAAAAAGTACCAAATTTCCACAGTAAGTACTGTCAACATAAAACATTCTTTACATAAAAGTATTGTGACAGAAAACAAAGTATTACACATAACCTTTTAAACCAAAATTGCAAAATTTGCAAAATATAAAATTACAATTTCATAATAGAGATAATCAAAATCAAAACTCACACTTAATCAGAATTCAAGCCCAAAACGGCGTAACTAAAGAATACCCCAAACAATTATACACATGGATCCATGGTGCCTAAATCTATTAAAACTCAAAATATTAAAACCAATAAGTACCAAAATATAAAGTACAAAAATGAACATACTAACAAAAGCGAAAACTATAAAAATCATAAAAATACATGAAAATAAAAACCATTCAACGAGAAACAAGCCGCTATGCCCTCGATCGGTTTATTCGGCGTTGCTTCCCTGATACAAACAACATAACAACGAAACGTCGTTGAGAATAAAAAATAATGAAAACATAGTTATAAAAATATAAAAGTCATCGAACAGTAGTAAGTCAAAGAATTACGTGTGACATACAGTAGAATCGTCCCATGTAAGACTGGACATCCTATAATGTTCGTGAAGGCACACATTATTTCACGTAACAATTGCAGTTACACAATAATACTCGCGTGCATGTCCGCGTCGTTGACCATCAAAGACGTCGAATACCGACGCATCGAGTCAGTGAATCGTGCGATTGTTCCAAGAAGAAAATACAAGAAATGACAGACGGGGACTCGTGGAGATTACCCCCAGCGTCCCGGAGGAAGCTACCACAAGACGCCCGCCGCCGTTCTCCGTCATGGTAAGTGAATCATATTGTACTAAGCAAATTTAACGCGCGTTCAATCGAAGTCACTCCGTATTGTGTGGGAAGGATAGGGCGAGGGATAGTGGACACCCCGTACAGCATGAAGTAGCTGCGTACGTGTTGCACTGCACTGTTGCGCTGCATGCGGAAGACAGGTCGGTGGTCGTTGTTCCCAGCAAGGCTCGTACCCGCCGGATGTGCAACATCATCTTCTGTAGTCGTTCATGCCCTTAGTGTCTGTGGCTGCTTGTCCTCCGTCCTACGAGCGGTAGATCATAGATGGAGCACGTACAGTGCCCTGTCCCCGGCACGTTGCGCCCTTCGACTCTCACTTCGAGCCTTGGTCGCCGACTGATGTCACAGGAGGAGTGTTCTGTAACATTACTTAGGATCAATGTACTGCCTAAAACATTGATAGCACACCCACCTGGTAAATGCCGCCAATAAACAGGTTAACCGTTTCCGTTACTCAATTGTGACTAATAATTGTAAAAACGTAATGCAAAGATGCATGATTATGTAAATTCTATTCATTCAAATTTAATTTTTATATATTTGTTTATCTGTTTTACTTCGAATTCTAATCATCAATTGACAAGTAGTACATTATTTATTTTTCATTGGCATCTGACTTGCGTTGAATAGACGAATACTGCTTGATAATCTCCAGCATAGCTATATGGGACTGTATGATTGAGGCAGTCATAAAAGTCATATTCTTTACTTAATCAAAAATAATAGTTCTGTTGCAAAGTTCATATTGTAATTCAGTCAATGTGATGCTTATGAAACATATTGAGGTATAAGTAAAACATGAACGTTTCCTGATTATCGTCGTCAAGGAGATGTCGCTCAAAGCATCCATGCGTAGTATAGCTGTCATTGCTACATCGTGTTGACGTGAAGCAAGCTCTTGGGCGTCGACAAGATCAGGGTCCTAAGTGGGGACAACCCGACAACGACGAGTCTCGAACGTGTTGGTATCCTGGAGCTCCTATGAATGTGACCATTGACACCAAAACATGAAAATGCCCTGAAAACATAATTATGCTACCAAATGTATAGCACAACAATAGTGATTAGAAACATACGACACACAGCCATAGTGCTGTTCCAAAACCCTACACACATAGTACATAGTACTATACCTTGACGTAATTCTGACCCACAGTTTTTAAAAACATCTCGTAGATTAATGAAACTACTCGTAAAAACGAAACGACGACCCTGATCGGAGATAAGAACCTGTCAACCCTCTTCTCAAGCTAATCTCCAGCTTCCGTGAAACTGAAAGTTGTTTTTATTTACTCCATTCATCGACCTTTCCAGACCACAGCTGTAAAACACGCACGTAACCAAAATAACCAACACAATTCACCATTTAAGATTTAAAACCGACGCCTAGTACAATTTACCATTATATTCACTCCCAATCTAAATTAAACAAACGTCTCACGCTAATTCCAATTCATATTACATTCATGTCACATATTATTATAAAATATTATAAATACCATCAAGATTAGTATTTTATGTGTACATCGTGCGTCGTTGCAAGGAGGCTACTGAATCAAACACCAAATATATATCCATTATAATTAATACCATTATGAAGCATTGGTGTTTCAACTCTTGCATAAATAAATCGCTGGACAAGCCCCTATCAAGATCTTAATTAAGACCAAACCATAACTGCTGCTTACTTAAGAAGAACAAACATTATCAGGCGAAGTTTTTGACAATACATCACTCTCAACAGTCAACGATACTTTATTGTATCTCAAAAGCCCTGTATAGCCCTGTATATGCATTCAGACTATACAAATCCCAACTTAAAAACTTCATGAAAATGTCCGTTCGTAATTACATAAAATGCAATCGCGAACATTCCTCTAATTTGGCAATGCTATGATTACGTCGACTCCTAATCTAAGGTTGTAATCCAGTAACGATCCGAAAATGTACAACGAATTAAACACACTCTGCTTATCAGTACGTATATTAACTCAAATATGCAGATGCAACTATCAACCCAGTATCAAATTACACAAAACAATAATAAAATCATAAAATCAACCTTCCAGAATATGCTATTCCGAAGTCATTGAAAATACATAATTATCTCGTGTCTCTCGACCCTTCTACCTGTTATCCCCAATCTTTTTCCTGAACCACAGTACTTATCTCCATCAAACCCTCTTAAATAGAAAAGTGATGACATCCAACTAATGGATATTTACTGATTTCAACGAAACACTCAAGTGTTGATGACTTAGTGCTCGTCGCCGAATACCGTCCAGACTATTCTGTTGGTGAAACCACCTTACTTATCGCACGTACTATATGGAGTTCACATCGACTGTTCAGTGGACAACAAATTCGCATTTTGTACAACCCTTAGAAAGGGTTCCAACTGAACAATGCTTCAGAGTGATTGGTATCAAAGTGAACCCCATTGTGCAAAAGACGAATACCGTCTCTAAGCTAAAAGTGAAGTTGATAAGCCTTATCTCTATTTTAATAAATTCATTGTCTTATTTACATTTTTCTAAGCATTTTCGTTTTTTGGAGAAGTTTTTTATCTTCGTTTTTAAGGAAATATCCGATTAAATCATATCAAAAGTGTATGTTATTTGTTTTGCAATTCCGCTTAGAATTGAGCTACAATTTCGATTTAAAAACATTTTAGGCCTTGTTTTGACTTGATGTATTGAATAAACTATAAATATAATCAGTAAATGAAAAAAATGATACGATTTAACTATCACTTATACAGGAGACCCCACACCTGTCATCCCATTTCAGCTTGGATTTTAAATTGTAAACCCGGGTAAATGGTTGTAAAATACCTCTATTATATTCGTCATGCGCCTTTCCATCCTTTCAACTTCAACAAATTCTTTTCGAAAGGGTTGTTTTTTTGGCATTTGTAAAAGGTTCGCAGACTGTATAAATTAATGTATTGTGTAAAACTCAATCACTGGCCAGTAATTTAGCTAATATTATTTTAATCTTATCATTTAATTATTGATGAGTCGAGTAAAACTTATACTACACACACTGTCTAGCCTGCCTTTTTCCGGTTATTTGAGTTTTTGAAAGGCGATTTTAGCATCAGTTTCATTCAAAAGTGTGTATTGAATATTCGTCGAATTACAGAATAATAACTAATTATTAACTTGTCAAGAGGAGTCGCGGTATGCTACACGAATGACTAAGTACCCTTCAATAGTTTATAAACCACTGCAGAACCCATGGATTGATTTCATATTACTGTTGTCCTGCGTTCCACGTTCGAATCCAGGATGTTCCTTCACTCTTGTTTACACCGTTATCCATGTGTATATAGGCATATAATAATTTAATTTAGTTGTCCTTTGTAAATCAGTTTTTATAACTGCATAGGATAGACGTAAAATAAGTAAATACATTGCCAAGTTATTTTGCAAACAAATCTTAATATTTAGTTAAAAATTAAATTAAAACACCCACAGAACCATCTTTTGACAAGGAATTGATTAACATACGTTATAATTATGAAAACGTTAAAATAACGCTTGTTATAATGCAATGGCATATGCATGGTTGTTTTCAGTACCTTTTCTCGAGTTGGAATTTAAATGAAGACGGGCTGAGTGGCTGACAGCAGTAAACCAATATTCTATTGAAACCTTCGTCAATCTTTCAGCTATGATTGGCAACATTAGGGGTCTTGAAAAAGACCAATGTCGAGTGTGGCCCTATGTTCCTCCACTGAATTGTCGGCGTGAATGCCATTATAGTAACGACATATCTACGTAACTTGGTTGTTATGAACAACATTACATATTTTATAACCATTTATATTCTCTTTTCGCGATTAGCCACAGTTAGTATCATCTTTACTATTGGAAGTCCATTATCATTTTTAAGTACAACGTGTAGATTTTAGAATCTACTTTAGGAACAGCTTTGACGTGTGCTGTGCCCTGTGCGTGAATGATGTTTTGTACGACAGTGCGTGCGCGAACATAATCTCGTCCCATGGCTTCGATGAGCGCTCGTTCTGAGGTCTCGAGGTCTCAAAATTTGTAACAACACCTAGGCCATGTTTCAATATTAAATATTGCGTCATCTCGTCTTTTATCAAACTAATCACTCCCACGTTCAGTTCTATAACTCTAGAACATTCGTTCTTAACATACCGTCTGAACCGTTCAGCACACGTGTTTTCTCTTCCCCGTCCTTCTCTCACATTTCGTCCTATATCTTTAGAACAATCATTTACTATTTCCCGTTCTATTTCCGAAGAACATATTATTTTCTTTCACTCGTTCTATCTATGTAGAACATCTACCACCTCTTTTTCCTTTTCCCGTTCTGGTTCCTCAGAACATCTATCGTCGCCCGTTCTATCGCTGTAGAACATTTACCGATTTTACACATCCGTTCTATCGCTGTAGAACATTTACTGACTTTACACTCGTTCTATCTCGGTAGAACTTTCAATAACTTTACACTCGTTCTATCTCGGTAGAACATTTTCTTACTTCATACTAGTTCTAATCTCGGTAGAACTTTTTCGAACTTTTTCTGTCCTAAATCGCATCTAACAAATTAGTCTTTACTGATTACCTATTATCCATTATGTATAAGTACCTATAACCCATATAACCATCACTTATATGTTCATCGATGAGGTTTACCAATTCGTCCGGCAATGCAGTGCCGAATCTATATACATCCCTATCTTTGACATCTAAATGAGTATCAGCGAAATGCGAGTAACTGGAAGTACGATCCCCTAGCTGAAGGTGCACTTGGGCTACTCCTATATTCGGTAGTTAGTGCCCTTATAACACTAGAAATGGATCTCGTAGCCATTGACAGGCCTACATTGTCACTATCAGTATCCTCATTTTTCTTTGTTCCACAGGCACCCTGACCTGCCCTGACTGTCCTGTATGATCCAAACCGAATCGGACGTCGTTAGCGTCGCCTACACCAACTGTCCGCTGAGCGTCTACCACTACTTCACAATCTGCCATAGATTGGTCAACGAGAGGAACCCCATTCCCTGACTCTATGTTATCTATATTATCCTGCATTGTTAGTTATATAAAACACGTTCACAAAAATTATTTGAGTATAATTGTGACTTTATTCCGTCAGTATATATTATAACATGCACATCCTATCAAAATCACTATCCTCGGTTTATACAACTTTGCATTATTATTTCTTTCCTATCCATTGAATTTTGATAAAGGTTTTAAAAAAATCACCACCGCTGGCCACCAGTGTCATGGGGTGGATGCTGGCTGGTCTTTATAGCTGCCACCACCTTCTTTATAGGGAAAGAAGGAAAACCATGAGGAATAAGATGTGAGGCGTATTGGGTTCTTGGGGTATATGTGTACCCCAAGAGAAGGAAATACGAAGTTGTATAAACACTATTAGTATTATTGTTGATATTTATTTAACAGTATACAAATTAAATGGCATGGTACTCACCCCCTTGATGTGCAGACACGTAGATAATGACACTGACACTTTACACATTGTATCTATGTATATTAATTACATGGTCGTCATTGACGCCATCACAAAACCCTTTAAACAATTACATAACACAAGAAGAACGATTGAACAGAATGAATGAATAAATGCGCCTAATGATCCAAGTGATCTGAATGAGCCGAGTGAACCCTGCTCCCTACCTGTCCTGGGTTTATATCACCTTCCCCCCTCCAGTGTGACATGTTAGTCTCCACTGACTTAATTACCTTCTAGAACCCTCTTGTGTGTTCATATAGGTAGCCGACACATGACTGTTTGCTTTGATATCTTCTACGAAATACTAAGTGATTTTACATTAGCCCTAATTCCTAACTGATCTAACCCATGTTCCCAGTATGTGTAATCTTTACTTAAAACTGTCGTCTCGTTAAGTGCACATTATCTTTAGTTATTATTATCATTCCAATGTCTTACTCGCGTCATGACATATGTAGCATGTATGATTGAGATTATGTCAATAGTAAATACATCAAGTTTGATGGAAAGGAATGAGATAAGTCCCCTAAAATTAGTTACGTAGGAACTTAGTATGTAAGTAATGTATCCAGTATTTTTATTACGATTTTTATTAGTTATATTATATTTTTAAATTTCGTTTTTCAATATTCATTTCAGCTACCTCGTCCTTCCTCAGTCTATGTTTTCTCATCTTGTCCTCCTGCAACCATATTGATGTGTCCATTGGTCCGCAGCCTTTCGCTGTCCAGCATAGTTTAAAGTTTAAACCATATAAACTTATAATATAGACCCAATTAAACCTTCCACTTCCAGTGACAGTAGTAATAAGGAGTTTGAAACGTCTTGGTATCCTCTAATCCAGAACAGTTTTCAAACTAACTGAAAAAACCTCTGCGTCCAGTTCGCATGGTTAAAAGGGCTTTCATTACATAATGTTTGGCAATTAAAGTGTCATTAATTTCGATATGCGTATTTCAATCTATTTGTTTATTCATTGTGAACTATCTTCGAAAAATGGATTTTAAAGATTAACTTACAAGTTTATGATTTTTTACAGGAGGAGGCATTCACAATAATTTCTATGTATTGACTTTTAAATTTAATTTGAGATTTTGTTATTGTTGAGCATAGAGTGCGTAAAGATTCTCAAAGCCTTTGAGTTTCGAGAGAAACTTGTTATTAACTTTTCTGCTTGCCACGTGTTTTGTAAATAATATCCCACCAATTCAAACAAAACGGTAAAATCAATTTCGTGCAAAATGAACACGTCTTCATTCCGCCTGCCCCGAGGATCCGTTTAAGAGTATTTTGTCCCATTCTCCTGGCTGACTGGTAAGATAAATCGCCGAGCTCAGCCACGGGTGAAGTGTCTTCGGCAGTGGGTTCGAGTGCTTTGTTGCGGAGGTGAGACGCTTGATTGGGGGCAATCAATCAGAGTGCACTGTCGGCCAACAGACGCCACTCATTAATCTTGATTTGATGTTTCGACTCTTGTCTCAGTCGCTAGTCGCAGCTTGTTCCAGTCATTTACGTTGGACATTGTTCTAGCTATTTCTTAACAAAACCATTACAATTTAACGTTAATGAAAACAATATTTTTAAAGTTAGGTGTAAAATTAGAATAATATGTGGTAATCTGTCCACATTTTCTATCTTCCATCGATCAAGTTAAAGAGAAGCAGAAACAGGGAAGGCTATACAACAGGTTATAGCAGAACATTTATACGACAGGCTATAGCAGGAAAGGTTGCAGAAGCAAAGTGTTTAAGCAAAATCCTGTTGTGCATACAGCATTAAACTTTAACTTACATGGACTTATTTAAAGAAAAAAAATGAAGGATTTTGGTTTAGACCTGATTGAAGATACCAATGTACTAAAGTATATTTGTTTTATTTTATGGGTATGGTTAAACCCCCAAAAAATAATCATATATTATTGTCTGTTTACGCCTAGCGATTGGTTTTGGTGGAGGTGCCGGGTCAGGATTTTTCAAACTCACGCTAACGCAAACTTATGCGTAGCGTGTAACTCTGATTCGTTGATCCCGATAAAATTGTTACCAAGGTTTAATTAAAATGCAAGGGTTTGAGCCTTCTTAAACAGCTTTACGTCATTCCCTACACAATTGTCCAAACTCCAAAATATCTATCCATTGCACCCTGGTCAGGTTTCCCACGAGAAATTTAAAATTTAAACCTTTTAAGTACAGTACTATTACTTCCATACACATTTCTACCAGACAAGTCATCAATATAGTTGAGCCTATAATTATGTGAAGCATGATGGAAGATTTAGGTACTTCCTACTTCGTGCAGCAAAATGCAACTTTCGGCAATCAGATATTATTTACTTAGTATTACATTCAGAATAAGTGAAGGCGTGAGCGCAGTTTAATATACCTCCGTGAACGCGTATTAAAAGAGCATTAAAATAATAAGTTGGCGTTTTGAAAAGAGATCAAGCAAATGGCGAATTCAAATCAGTCGATTTGTTTCGTAATAGTATCGTTTAACTACCAGGTTGGATTTGTTCGGCCCGCGTTTCATCACGTTTCTGAGTTTACTCTGAGGAAATGACTGTGATCAGACGTGAATGACGTAAGATGAATCTAAACGATCTCAGTCTTCTTCTGCTTCAAAACTTATTATTTGACTAAACAGTTACTGCCAAGATGCGAGTAAGGTCAAGACAACACATTTTTCTTCTATTGAGGACTATTTTATTGTATAGTATAATTCCACCGTCGTTTAATCGCCCCCCCTATTCCCCCCCACTAAAATTCGGTTCTATAACTGTGGGTACAGACTCTCAATACACACATATGATTTTTATGTTGATATTTAATTATATTTTAAATTTTCATGGGTGAACCAACCTACAACAGAATACTGTATACATTTCTTATCTTCCCAACAATATGTTTTCGGTAAGCTTTGCAGATGGTACAAAATTATTAAACACAAGAAAATAAGTAAATTTAAATTGATCTATAGTGATTTTGTTTAATTGACTAATAGGCAGTAACAGTAGGAGGGGAGTAACTAACATCCTGAAAGTGATTTTAAGTGTGTTTCAACGCAGTTTTTCACCCAGAAAGGCATGATCGTACCCCAACCAATTGATGTGTTGTCATGGTACCAAAAATACCCCGATGAAGACTGTTTTCTACTTCATTTCATATCCCGTGTTAACCTTTTAGATACTTCGAAAACGGCCTTAAACCGCAGTCAGTTTAAGGTGCCCGAGTGTTCGAGTGTTCTGGCTGCGGTTTCCTAGCGGGCACCTAGATGCTGCGTCACGCCGCGACAGAGCCAGGCTAATGGCCAACTAATCCTTACAACGCCCAATTATGTTTTATAGAGCCATCAACAGCACTGGTCGAACTAGACTACAGAACCATTGCCTATTAGCATTCACGTCGTTGTGTATCTAAAACCTCTAAATAATAATTAACTTGTGATGCGGGCGAACGTCTCTATCGCATCGCTAGGTTGCATGGCGGCGTCACATTACTCTTGGCTAGAGCCCCGAGGAGAACGATGAGAGAACGTCTATTTATCAATGCGCATTAATACAATGAAAAAACCTGATCTGTGCGCCCGTACCAATACTAAAACATAAAACAGCGATAAAGTTTGGCTTGTGCCAGCTGGAGACGATGATTATTTCTGACGAATGTTATTTACATGAGAGGATGGGTGATGAGTTTCTTAATCTTGGTTAACCAGTTGAGAGAAGTTATGTTTGAATTAGTAATTATAGAGGATGGATTTAGTATTGAATCTGATGGAGAGATGTTGATTAAGGTTTGTTTTTTTGTCAAGGTGGTTGGGAAATATCATATCATTGAGATTAGATTGAGCGGAATCCTTCGATGAAATACTTGAATTTGTATTCGAGAGATGATTGTATGTTGTCGTTCAGAGGTGCTCGACGCAGGTGGCTTAGAATTAATATGGAACTTGCAGACAAGAGGTGATGGGTTCCACTCCTAACACCAGCAATTCATACTTACATTTCCCTATAGATTTGCTTCACCTGTAACATTCGTCAAACAAAAGAAAAACCTCCAAATGTCTTGATTGGCATAGGAAAAATGGTATTTCATTTATTTTCATTTATTTGTATTTTGATCTAAAACGGGTACTTCCCTACCCGAATAATTTTTTTCTCTACCACCTTCTTCTTTAGCGTTTTTTACATAACAAGTACAATTCTGTTCATAAAAAATCTAAGATTTGTCGTCCAATAAAAGTTTACTCATATCGAACCCTTGCTGCTTTTGAAATGTCATTATGTTAATGTAAGATCAAGTTTCAAATTTTTATTGTAATGACGTTGTTATAATAATTTTGATATAGTTTTAATTATCTTACGTCATTATGTTGGAAGTTAATTTCCATAAAGCTGGTAGTACGAGCGTTTGAGCCAACCAACTTATCTCGGCTTTACGTTCCTTATGCCTGAGAGTAATTAAGATAATGCGCGGGTAATCTGAATCAAAACAAATTGACTTAGTTGTGCACCAAGTTCCCTACTAGACTCTGAATTAATCTAAGGCGAAGGACACTGAGGTAATTACTGTACTGGGCTAAACAACGGCGTCATAAATCCGAGCGAGCGAAGGGTTCGGGCGAAGGAAAAGGGGAAAGAGCTCTTATTATAAATCCATTAAAGGTTCGTTAGTGGTAACATGTATACGCCTCCCCACCATAGAACCAGCCTTGCAGCCAGCGACAATACCTTCCTGGTAGTAAACCACAGCTCTCGCGTATATATACACTATGTATTCATGGAGGCACACCCGCAACAGTTCTTGCGACGAATTGCGAAATTGATTTCAAATACATCGCTCTAACGTTGTGTTATGTTGTGTTTGTGGTGTGTTCATAATCAGCAGTGTACACAAGGTAAAAACAACCACGTATACACGCAGTAGTGATTTTAATCGTTACCTCTGGTGATTAATGAGTTTGATTAATTAATCATGGGTTTAACGGTTGTGGTAATGTGTTTTACGCCAACAGGCTCCATTTTTCATGAATACGGGTAGTTTTATTTTCAATTCCTTCGAATAACTCCAACGGTAATCTTACGGTTTTGCTTAATGTTGCGTCAAACCTCAAGGTTGATGTTTTAAGATAAGAGATTTTCTCTCTCTCTCTCCCTCTCTCTGGGGTACATATTTGATAGGGAGGGTGGTAATAATGCCCGTATTCCCATGTGTGGGTGTGAAGAGAATAAGCCTGTTTACAAACGGCCTACTGACATGCCATGTACGGCCACCTTGCTTAACATACACATTTCCAATTGAGAATATGCTTCATACACAATGCAGGAACTTCGGCGAGCATCAAGTCGCAGCACCGTGGCAAGAACTGTAGGTCGTATATTTACGTTAGGGACTAACTTAGAAGCAAAAGCATCCTTAAAAGTTACAGGTCACAAATATTTAATTTTAATAGACACCAAACTCTCAATAAAAATAACTTATACATAACGCCTATCTTATTATATCCATCATATGGAAATCAATCCAGAGATTTTTAGATTTTGCAATTTCTGGATTAATTTCATGAAGTTTCTATGTATGTCTGACAAATGATCAAATATAATCTTCATTAGTAACAAATTTAAAACATTAATTCGTCAATCATTGACAACAGACATCAACAAACAATTATTTAAAACAATACACATATATTTTACAACCTATTAAATACACGAACTATAAAATTACATTCATAATTTAATTGTTTGTAAAAATTGAACAGCAAATATATAAATTTAAAAAATCCTACAACCAAAAAACCCAAGATCGATTAAAATAATATATTTTATGATTGATTATAATGTAGAGAATATATGAGTCTACCGATATTGAAATGCAAAAAAATAATTAAAACATCATATAGTATATGAATGCATACGATATGTTTAGTTACCTAACCACATATTATTCGTTTGAGTGATTTCGGCTAATAAATTATTTTTTCTTTCCGATTTATCTTTGTATGTTCTTTTATTTTTTCTTCATTTTTCTATCTATAATTTCCATTGATTGGTTTAAATTCATTATACCTCATTTTTTAAGTTCCTATTTGAATCTCTTAACGCGTATTATAGTAATGGTGTGTAGGTGCCGAGTAATGAACTTCCAAACTTCCTTGTGGGGCACGCCACTTCCCCCTTGCCCCCAAGGCCACCAAATAATTCTGTATCATCATTGTTGAAAAAACGCATGTCAAAATTAGACGTCGTGTTCAGTTTTTAACGAGTGACGTGGCACACGCACATACGGACGGCCGGACAGAAAGGTGGTGCTTGTATTTATAAGAGCTTCCCTCCCTAATAAATAGTAAACCACTGTTGTTATTTACATGTTCTCGATTAGAAGGTCGTACGCAGTACATATTACTTCGATCTGTTAGTCAAAGCATCTATTATTGTAACCGTCAGTATTGCGGCGTCCTCTTGACCCAGTGATATCTCCAGTCTGGCATATTCCTGAGTCTACCTAGCTATAACACAGACAGATATCTCTCATGCAAGCTACAACATGCAACCGATTTGTCGGCAAACAAATAATTAATTAATTAATTAATAAGAGGCACTTGCACGAACACGGGCAACAAGTTATATTTCACGACCAGCCGGTTCGCTTATTCATTGATGAAATCACGTTTGGTTTACCTCGCTGTAAAACACTACTTCACAATATTCACTCCAGCGATGTGGAATACTCTATATTCAGGACGAAACTAAGGCCCAGTTCCCATTAATTGGTTTTGTTATAAGGGATGTGTGTTAAATGTGTTAAATAGTTATTGTTTTAGACTTAAGAAATTTGTTATAACAAAAATAAAATTCTTACGACGGACCAATAAGACGTCAATAATCCTTATTATGACCAATGAAAAGGTATAACTTCATTATGACAGGCCAGTAAAACATTACTAGCCAATCAGGATATAAGATTTCTTAACTAAAACAATTTCTTAAGACTAAAACACGGTTGCGGGAAATGGTCCTAAAGCACATTGAAAACCACGTGATCATAATAGTACATTATCAGTGTGGCAGTGTCTGACACACACGTGTTAAAAATTTTGACCTCGCTCGGTCAAATAACAATGAAATCAATTTGAAACATAGAGGATATATTGGTGGCGTATTCTGCCTCAAAATTGTGTACAAATATTGATCGTGGACTTTCAATAGTATATTGCAAATCAATGGTTTGACCGTGCTCTACAAGCACAGGGGTTGTGTCCGTGTCAGTGTCATAATATCCTCTGCAGGGCGCTCACCTGCTCTAATCTCTCATACTCACTGCTAGGTCGTTTCGTTGAGAAGGACTATATTTACAACTAGGAAAACGCTAAAGTCCCGCCGCGTTGATGGATGAGCGTTTTTGTAAGTTTTTAGTTTGCGTGGGACCACTTTTCCTTTGCAAGTGCTTTGTGAATGCATTGTAGGTGATTGTTGTCGAGTTTCAAATGTTACTTGTTAATTAATGGTTATTATAAACCTCAAAAAAACTCATATCAAAACCTTTATTCTATGGATTCTGGCTAACTTTTTCAACTTTTTCTTTCAAAAGGTACTACATCACCATAACCTTAATGTTCATGTGAATTATGAACGTTGTAGCCCCACCCGTTTGGTCAGAATCGGCCCAAATGTCACGAAAATATCGCACTAAAAATCGAAAAAAATCGTAAAAGTACGTTTATTTTATGGGTTCTGGTTACCATTTTCAACTTTTTTTTTCTTAAGGTACTATATTACCATAACCTAAATGTCCATGTAAAATATGAACTTTGTAGCCCCACCCGTTTGGTCAGAATCGGCCCAAATGTCACGAAAATATCGCACTAAAAATCGAAAAAAATCGTAAAAGTGCGATATTCATGAGAAATATTTCTTCGATTGTACCCAAAAACGTGGCACGTCTAAGTTCAGAGATTTCGAAGGTCCTGTCAAATTTTCATCAAGATCGCTTATGCCGTTTGCCCGGAATCGTGCGAACAAACAGACAAAAAAACAAACAAAAAAAAAACAAACAAAAAACATTGGAGCTAAATTGTTTGGGGGGGTCAGTGAAATTGATGTTTTCGCTTCGCTCGCTTCGCTCGCTTCGCTCGCTACGCTCATCCAATTAATAATGATTTAAAGCATGTACTTAGCACATTACAATCACAAAATGATTTGGACCAAGCCACAAGATAAATTTAAAATAACATAATTGTTGAGAGGCAAAATGGACCAACCACTTTGATAAGGTATTTCCTACTGAAGTTATGAATCTTTAATAAATTTCAAGATGTGATATTTTAAGTTAATTTGTTAGGAAAGCAATAGACTGCAATCCAAACCTAACAGTTTAAGCTGCATTTTATAAATTGCTCCCAACTTTAACTCAAATTATCTCAGGAAGAAAATTGTGTGGGTTGGTTCACTTTGCTTCTGAGCCCCTCAGATAGGGAATTTCATTTTACTCTCAATTATGACGTGATCTTATATTTTATTCATAAAAACCCATTATGGAAAGTATTTTGCAAATTCATAAAACGCTATGGAAAACACTGCCCGTACGAAGTGCGAGGTAAGATTGCAAAGTTTACTCAATCTTTCTGCGGAATTTTGAGGAATCTTGAACGTTGTTTCAGTACACCTTGGTTACTGCCATGCATTCACCGTCTGACATTCACAACATGATCAGATTAAAAATATTTTTTAAAGAACAAAAGCAATGATTGTAGTTTAATTCAATGTTACATATTTTTAGCCTTTACTCAATATTTTATTATTGTTTGTACCATTGAGTAGAGAATTCCATCATGAGATAACGCCAGTTACTATTCTAAGTCCATGATGAGATAGTATTAAGTATTATACAATACATTTAGTCAGAATCGGCCCAAATGTCACGAAAATATCGCACTAAAAACCGAAAAAAATCGTAAAAGTACGTTTATTTTATGGGTTCTGGTTACCATTTTCAACTTTTTTTTTCTTAAGGTACTATATTACCATAACCTAAATGTCCATGTAAAATATGAACTTTGTAGCCCCACCCGTTTGGTCAGAATCGGCCCAAATGTCACGAAAATATCGCACTAAAAATCGAAAAAAATCGTAAAAGTGCGATATTCATGAGAAATATTTCTTCGATTGTACCCAAAAACGTGGCACGTCTAAGTTCAGAGATTTCGAAGGTCCTGTCAAATTTTCATCAAGATCGCTTATGCCGTTTGCCCGGAATCGTGCGAACAAACAGACAAAAAAACAAACAAAAAAAAACAAACAAAAAAACATTGGAGCTAAATTTTTTGAGGGGTCAGTGAAATTGAAGTTTTCGCTTCGCTCGCTACGCTCGCTACGCTCATCCAATAACAACCCTAATTTAACAACACTACCAAGAGATCAGGAAATGGGGATTCTCCACATTTCACCAGCTTGATGATTGATTCACATTCATTTTTCATAATTTCTCATTTTACATTTTACATACAGCTGTAGCTGGCAATTAATTCAATTCCACAATTGCTCTATTTAGAAAAGACCACTTCCCAACATCCTTCGTTTTTTGTTTACATTTCAACTTCCAGTAATGGTATTTCCTCCCTTTGTATAATCATTTCCAATTTTTATCACTTTTCTTATTCCATCCCTGTATTCCTTTCATGGCACGAAACAGGTCGCACAACCTTTTTCTCCTTGTCCGTGTTTTTGTAAGAATCCCATCCTAAACCTTCTATTATTTCATTTACACTATTACTACTTACTATCATAAGTTCTTATCATCCTTCCCTTGTAATCAGTTACCTAGTAACTCTCCTTGCTGCTTATCTCTGCACAATAGTATTTAACTTTTGAGTTTGCTTGAAGTGTCGAGTCGTGTGTCAGCACACTACACCTCTGCTTAGTGTGCTGACTGGTCGTGCGAAGTGTCGAGTCGTGTGTCAGCACACTACACCTCTGCTTAGTGTGCTGACTGCTCGTGTGAAGTGTCGAGTCGTGTGTCAGCACACTACACCTCTGCTTAGTGTGCTGACGTCTCGTGTGAAGTGTCGAGTCGTGTGTCAGCACACTACACCTCTGCTTAGTGTGCTGACGTCTCGTGTGACAGAACCACTATAAGCACGAGGATCGTGCAACGTTCAATTGCGTGTCAATCTGGAATGCCACCGATAGCCAGTTCCCAGTTAGCTAGTTACGATGCATGTCTAGGACGATTTAGGGGTGGTTTGTCACCCACGCCCATCAACACTAACCAATTGCGATTAAAAATGTACTTCCGCGTGACAGCTTTTAGAAGTCGATATAACGCAATGTTGCGAGGAGAATAGACCAAGTATCGGTCACAACAATGTTGAAATGTTATGGAATGGATGTTTTTTAAATACGTTCTACTCGGATTTAGACTCAGAAAATATGCTGTATACCCTTGAACAGAAGTAATTCAAGGATAGATTGATTTACTTAAAGTCCAATAAAATGCTTTATTGAATTATTTTAACACTTTTGATGTTAAAACGTTCCACCAGTGACTTAGGCCTACTAAGGGTGCGTTCCAATGTGATTTTGACCTGCTAGCCACTAGCCTGCTAACTGCTTACCTACTTACACCTTTGGGCATACACTTTTGAAGCCTACCTACTATGGCTACCCACGGCTTCCTAAATAGATAGAAAAACCCATCCAGGTGGTAGATTCAACAACAACAGCAACAACAACCCTAACCTCACTTTTCACACGAAACCATAGAAAAGAATGCGTGACTGGATATTCGTATTTGTACTTGCTGTTATAATCAAATTTATTATTGTATTATCATCAATTCATGACACTTTAACTCCATAAATAGCTTCTAGTTGTAGGTTTGTGGCTGCGAAATTACTGGCCGCCATTTTGCTAGCAGGCTAGTGGGCTTCGTAGTGTACACTTTCGCCTGCTGTCTGCTGTCGACTAGCCTGCTAGCCAAATCGGAGCTTTGGTCGCCTGCTAGTGACTTCACTTCCGGTAAATGAGTCCACTAGGCTAGTAGACTAGCGTGAAAATGAAGCATTGGAACGTACCCTTACAGTGTGTATATGCAGTTCTTAAACTCCGAACGTTAATGCAGGCTAGGCAGCCTAACGCCAAGTTTTCCCCCAGGTAATTTGCTATACAATCTGATTACACCCTGTGACATTAAGCTTTTGAAAAATATAAGTTATAGACTCCAAATCACCCATTCTAGAGATGCAATCAGCTATTTAATAACTAATGAATACCATTTTATACTTTGTGAAACGGTAAGGGGTATCTTGAATTAAACTATCCATTTTATTAACGTATTTGATTACTTGCTGGTGCGGTGAACATATAAAATGCAGGGAAGCGATAACGTTATGGCATTTCGCCATACGCTTTGAGAACTATGTCGCATCGCGTGACGGGCCCGTTTTCACCATAGTTTAATTTTCAAAATATAAACTTTCAGAACGTTAGAGAAATATACCGTATCAGGGGTTAATAAATGATTAGATGCTAGTCTTGGTCCAAAATTATGAATATTAAAGTAAATTTAGAGGTACTAAAATTGTTTATGTTTGATACATTTTAATAAATTATAATGTGTCATAAAAGAACAAGTAACCTGGATAGATAACATTTGTGTTGCAAATTTAAACGGAGGCAATCGGCTCTGTGATTTAGGCGTGGGAGGGGCGGAAGAGGGGGGGGGGTAATCACCTAAAAGACGTACATGGTGGTTGAGAGAGCTACTCAATTTCGAGTCTGCATTAAGTATATAATAAGATCCATTATTCAACACAGAACCGAAAAAAGTATAATTATATTTTATTCGAATTTTTATTTGTACAAATGTTTAACAAATATATGCAATTTTTTTTTCAATTGGTAAAGTTTAGCATGGCTCAGCATTGTTTAATTATAATTTAGTTATTTACTAGTATGGGCCTGAAAATTGAGCTGAAAGAACTTTACCAACTCAAACTGCTCAAATATGAACACCAAAGTTACATCAACATTCTTAGAGTGTACACAC
This sequence comes from Sweltsa coloradensis, assembly GCA_024449915.1. Classification (NCBI taxonomy): domain Eukaryota; kingdom Metazoa; phylum Arthropoda; class Insecta; order Plecoptera; family Chloroperlidae; genus Sweltsa; species Sweltsa coloradensis. The sequence goes on from JAMZAV010000368.1 coordinate 759,207, forward strand.
TTAATAGTGTAATCGTAATTGATAATCTTTGTAACATACAATATCGGAATGCCTTATAACGTATACATTTTAAAATTCTAAATTCAGTTCTTACAACCATAAATGAAACTTTGTTTCTTTTTTTGTTTGTTTGTATGTATCCAATGGATTATGAACTATTTTCAATTATTGAATACCTTGAATAACAAGGTTTTACGTGTAAATATCACGTACTCGGTATCATCGTACTGATAGATGGCAACGAGCTGAACAGCTTATAAAACATCCCGTATTGACTTTCTATCATGATACAAGAGCAGACAGCCGTGTGGTTCACAGTGCTGGGAAGAACGGTGGACCCACCACGGACCGGCACCTCCACCAAATATCTGCAATCGTTATGAATTGTGGTTTAATTTTTGGTAACCCGGTCATAGGCTTTATCCCATATAAAGTATTACAACAAGTATCTCATACTTTCTATCGTGATACTAGAGCAGAGAGTGTGAGTTTCACAGTGCTGGGAAGAACGGTGGACCCACCACGGACCGGCACCTCCACCAAATATCTGCAGATGTTATGAATTGTTTTTATTTAATTTCTGATTCCACAACAAATGGTCATAGGCTTGATCCCATATAAATTATTACAGCAAGTATCTTATTTACGTATCTAGGCTCATCACGACGACCATGGTGGAAGAAAGTTTGAAGCTAAAAGTTTTTATATGGTAGATAGTATTAGCATTAGTGCATTGTGAAGTTCTGTATCGAGAATTACTTTCAGCTTTAAATTTTTTAGATACATACAATATTTTTGTAATTTTGAAAAATGGTTTATAATAATCCATGGCACATGGACTCTAATGGGCACTGGATGTATGTGGCTAATAATGTCAGAGCTTTATAATGCCAAATTAACGAACTGAATATTCTAATGGCCGTGTCCTCTGTCAAGAAAAGCTCCATAAACCACCGGTTAAACTCAGCTGGGGCTAATTTTAAACGTTTAGCGAGTCGTCGTAGAATACATCAAGTCGTGGTTTTCGCGTTATCTGCTCCCCTCACCACGATTTATACCGCTCGGGCCGCTTCATCACAGCACATTGCATCGCCTGAGTTCGTCTACCCTCAGATAAGACAAGTGTTTGCTTCCGTTGACCCTAGCCGCCTTGACCTTGGAAGAACAGTGGGGGGTAAATGAAGGGGAAGAACCAAGTTTGCGGGGACTTTGTAACGCGAGTCGTACTGGAAGAGAAATGTCTAAAGGGGAGGTTTGGGGATATTTGATTTTGTTTAAAATTTCAAGTATATGTAATATAAATGTAAATTAGTCTGCCCATCCCAGTTAAATTTAATGAAAACGTTATTACACAATTTATTATGATCTTATTTATAATTTAACTAAAACATTACTACAAAGATGCTGAGATCATTAGAACAGAGATAAATGAAATACAAATTTTTGGACTGTACATGTTCTTTTTTATGGATGATAATAGATTAATTATCAATAGTTACTTTTTACATGTTCCATAATATTTTTACAGATTTATAAAATTAAGGTAAAGATTTAAGAAGTTCTTAAACCGGGATTCGAATTTTAACCAGAACCTTCTACATTATAAATATGCATACACACGATGAACCAACGCAACGCAACACAAATTAAAATTAATTTTAGTTGTTCTTGACTTTTTTTTTACATTTTCTCACAATCATTTGGTCACAAAAATAAGGCATCACTCACATTTAACCTGTAAACCAACCTGAATACCCCCAACAATGCGTAATAGTGGTCATTAATTCAGTCTAGTTACTTATTCGACCTCAGAGACATTATCCTAAATGTAGCCGGTTATCAGTCAAATGTTTTTTTGCGCATTAATGCTCAACCATTGGTGGTATCAACATTTTAATTTTTTAATTTTTGCATGAACAAAATATGAATATATGTATATGACATTTAATTATATGCAATGATAATGTCAAATGTGGAAATAAAAGTTGATTTACCAGCACCATGTGAAATGTTTGGCACAGCAAATCGATAAAATGGCCTTAATAATTTGCATTAATTGCATTTTTATAAAACAACAAACGTTCAGGTTGAGATATGAATAATCATACGTATACTGCATTCTATAATAACAGGGGCCAAAGTAATTTTATTCACAGGCTTGTTGAATTAATAACAACTGATGCTTAATATGCCTGGGAGCACTGGATATAGTACACGTGCAGGCTAGGAGAAATAGTCATCGACCGGACAGGGCTACGGATTTAAATCATGTTCATATCCACATTCACACTCCATGTGATCTTTAATCTCCACACAACTATGTATTCTTAGGGATGTATGCTGTGTAGGGCGAAAATCACTATTGCTCTATTTTGGTGTTAGGATAATTCTGAAGGTATAATCCCAGCATTCGCCTTAACGACTGAGAAAAACCTGAGAAAAAATTTTCAGCTAGGATTGCCGATGACGAGATTCAAGCTCGTAACCTCCAGAATCAGTATCACGCGCTGCGCTACGTTTGTCACCATCATTCAACCCGTCATTAATGTCGAATCTGTCCCCAAATAAAACAGCAATAATTAAGATATGAAATCCATTAGTAAAATACAATTCTCAACTTTTATTCCTCCGATGATATCAGCTTGCCACCCCCATCCATCTTGTATGAGAGTAGGTATATGCAAATGTGTCCGCGAGGGTGGTTTCTGTCGGCCATCGCGATCATTATCAGGGCCAAGTGTGCGGGGGTGGAGAAAAACACCGCCTTCTTTATACCACAGATAAACCTAATTTGATGGCACCCGTGATTAGCTGAATTATTTTTCTCGACGGCGGGCGCCAAGATTCAACGATTTAAGTCACCGAATGAAGGATTGGCCTCTAAATCATATGACGCATTAGGGATAACGTAGTCTTTATCTCCCCTAGAATGTCACGGGAATTTAAGGGGACAGGTGGAAGGATAGGAAATACGAAACACCGTATTCGCACTTCATGTTTATAAAGTTTTTTTTCGAGTCGAATGCTGGATTAAGAGTTTGACGTGTGAGAGATTTATGTTTTGGGTTTTCAAAAGGGCGAATTAATCATCGAAAGGTTTCTAGTAGGACGGAGTGATTAAGAAAGGCAGGAGGGGCTACTCGGACGCTTGCAAGAGTGGCAACAGTCGGAAGTGGCACGGTGGTAGCGCGTGAATCCTGATTGGACGGCTGCAATTTTCATTACCATTTCCGGTTATCGTAAGTTGGGATTTGTCTTCCGTTTAATAGTGCTATATATAATATAGTGTTTACCCTACTAGGTCAAATTTCCCCACAAAATGTAAAAACATTCGGATAATGACGAAATTAATGCGTGGGAGAAGTGAAGGCTGTTAAGTGGAAATTTGTACATCAAGAGAAAATTGAGTAATACGTTTAGAAAATGCTTCAAAATAGTTGTCGAGAGTGAAATATAAGTAAATGGAGAAATGATTATGAGAATTGATTAATCACGGATTATTTAGTTATTATTATCACCATCAATATTGTTGCTTATTTACGGTTATTCGTCTTGAACCTTTTCCTCTTGGTCATTACTTTTTAATTATACGTGTTATTGCTATATGATCAAGTTAAGGCTACAACAATTAAGATGTATGGATCGTTTGAGCACGTCTAGTTTACGAAAAGTTTTAGTTTAGGTAGCTAGGTACTATTAAAAAATAGTTATGTGTAACTTAATTCCCCATAAGGCAATCATGCTTAAAAATAATATTCCTTGTAAAAGAGATAAGGCAAGTATAATCGCCCCTTGGTCTCCATTAGCGAGTATTACAATACCCTGGTAGCCCAGTTTTGTATCGTGTGCACGGGTCCTAGACGAGTCATTACGCCGTCAGGTCTGCAGGGGTTGACAAATGACTGTCATAACCTCCAAACAAGGCGCATGACAGCGTTATTAGCTCGCGCTGCACAGCTAGATCGTAGATCTATGGGCGCCCTAGCTTGCTGTGTGAGTGTGTTACAGGAGCAGAGGGAAAGAACGACTTCCGTAATTTATAGAGTGCGGCGAGTTTGATTGTAGTTAATGACAAGGTTTCCAGCGTAGGGTATTTGATATTATGTTAAATCCAGCGACATAATGACTTTGATCGGGAGTAATTACACCCATTGTGACTGTGAGGCGCATTGGAGTACACTCGAGGGCAAGAATGGTGTAACATAATGTTGGGACTTTTGTGACTCTTACTTTTCCGGGTAAATAACTTTAGTGAGTGATTGCAATGCATTTTTGCTTTAAAAGGTAGTTAGGAAGAGCCTTTTGCTGTGTCGAACCCACGTCCTATGGTGTCCAGAAAGCTCTGGACTTGCGTCGTAAACTATGAGTCACCAACAACTGACTCAACAACTGACTCAACCTTAGAGTCACTTTTTACTGTGAAGGAGAGTCATGTGATGGCTGATTCATAGGTACACGCTGTTAGAAGTGGTTCAGCAATAATATAAATGGTAAAGTGGTAAAATGGTCCACACCATGCACTACTAAGGGTAGACTACTAAGGGTAGACTTGAAAGTAGGATGTTCATATTCTGATTCGTGGAATTCATTTTGCAATAAAAAGATGCAACGGATTTTGAGTTTAGAACACTACGTTGTTGTCTGAACAAAAAATGAATAAATAAATAATTCTGAAATTACGTATTATATGACGTGTTATAGGTTCTAGCGGGGTAGGCTACGTGTTTCGGTTGATTGTACAGTGAAAGAACCATCTGGTGACCGTTGACTTGACGATTTGGAACAGCTTGTTTTGTCAGAGGTAGAATATCGACCTGCGCTCGATGTGCTGTGGGGGTGGGGGTGGGGGTGGGGGTGGGGGTGGGTGATATCGCCCCCGAGACGACCAGGTAGGCAAGACTCAGTTGGTTGCACAACAGACTGGACGAAACACATTCTCTATACGCTCTCCTAGTGCGGTGGCATTTAAGTGGTTAATTCTTGAGCACATTTCAGTGCAATGCTGATGATTTTAAAAATATAAATCACTTTTATTATACTCATTTAAATTTAATGCATCCCTAATTTACCCTCTACTTTATCTCCATTTAACCCCTAGCATACTATACTCCTACTTTATTCCAAATATCTTCTATTATATTCTTATCGTGATACCCCTTTTCATCACTTATATACCCCAACTACCCCACCCCCTATATCTATAATAAACTCCTACAGTACATTTATTTCATCCCTACAGGACAGACTCAACATAGTTCAATTCGTAACGTTCTCTTACTAAGTTATTTCGTACACATTCCATTAACACGTTTTTTTACTATTTCTTTCCGCATTGAATTAAAAAACAAAACAAAGCTAACATAAAGCTGTGAAAACAATGGAATAAATAATATTTTGTGGATGAGTGTACCACGTTGAATACCTGAAACTGCCAAGAGCTATATTACCTGGCAAGGGATGGGGAGGGGCAAAGTTGTGGAAATCAATACTCATTTCTACCACCCAATTTACTAGAACATTCTATCAAAATAACCCCTTGGGTTGGAGTAGCACATTCGGTAAAGTCACAGAAAACCTTTGATCTAGATGGGAGGGGCTACTGTCTGATGTAAATCTCGTATATCTCTTATGGCTACCTTAATAACTAAGGGTTATATTCTGACAGAATATTATGGAGTGGAGAGTATTGTGGTAGTCAGCATATTAATTTCGGAATGCTTCTATTACCAACACATTTTTGCCATCGGCATGTAATGTTTGTGTATGTGGCAATCCAAAGGCAATCCAAAATATTATTTTTTGTGAACACGTCAAGTCAACATGCATAATACTGACACTTATATTTTTAACAACATTCAAAAGCATCTCCAAAACACATGCACACAAAATGTATGTCAGGCAAGTGAAAGACAAAATAAAGAACGTATGCCTAGAAAGCTTTCAGGCTGTGAGAAGTTCTGTAGAGCACTAAAAGCCAATGAAGAGACAACTCAGTCAAGTGTACATATTTTTATTGGCCTATACATTAATCACATATCACCTACATTAGCCTATTTTCCTAAACATAGCAGTTAAACGTTACTCGTTAGCTTCTTGCAACTTTTTCAGGAGAGAGTCGTAAATATTCAAATTACTGTCTTATCTTCACCAGTTAGCAAACGGATCTATAGTTATACGTAGAAACACTCGTTGCTATAAAAATAAAAACATGTCTCAATTTTTTCCAACGAAAAAATATAAATATTGTACTTGTCACTAATGGCTGAATCTTGTTTGTTTTAATGTTGTGTTCAGTATTAATGCTCTTGGGCATTGTTCGTGATTCCACACGATGAATGATAAGACTAGTTTCATGTCTGCGCAGGTGTTAACAGCTTTTGTTCTCCATCCAGACAGACTTGGCTGTTATCAGGTTCCCCCTCTGCATGTTTAGAGAAACAATAAAAACAAAACTTTTCAGTTTTAACACGACTCAAAGGAAAATGGAATGCTTTGTAGATAATACCTGGCCGGTATATTTGATTATCATTGTTTTTCACTTAAACAATGGCGAGGTAGATATGATGTCAGTTAACTTTGATATAATACCTTTGAGATAACTTGTGACTATTAGTCTAATGACGTCAAGAAGGAACTGGTGCATACTTTCAACCAATCAGACAAAGAGTGGGACAAATAGACATGTTAACTATTTGTCATCAACTGACAACAAAATGATAACACAAGTAAGCCTACACGGCCTTAGCGTGGCTTCTTTTTAACTCGAGTCGAAAGTGAGTGTTCGAAATGCAAGTTTGAAACGCATGCCATGACTTGAGAATATTCCCAACTGTAGCGGGCGGTGACGTATCAATCTAGTAACCCACAGCCTTCTAGATATTGAGCAAATACTGTCTCGTCAAGGGACGCGTGGCATCGCCTTCCAAGGCGCTGTGTGTGATTTATCGGTCTTATTCGTGACCACGCCACGCGAAACACTCGTTGATTTCTGAATACATCCGCCATTATGTTTGATGGTACTATTCGTGTGCAAACATCCATCTTAGTTGATTCTTAGGAGTATGAACATCCAAGTAATTGTTGTGTAGACCTACATGATGACCATCATTTCATCCGATCGTGGACTTTTATCTTCCAAGATCATATCATGGTTCGATAGTTACTCTGGGGGTCGATTCTGTAAACCAAGGATACTATTATACACACCGTTTGCTGCAAACTCTGTTTTCAGAACGACTTTTCTTTTTCATTTAAATAATTCCTCCCCTTAAAATCACAAAATGCCCCTTTTACCGGTTACCCTTCACCTGCAACCCCCTTTGCACCACCCACTATTGACCTCTTCTTCTCGCCACGATTTTCTTACGAACGTAAAATCTTTTCTAAGCCTCAATTATGCGTAATACCTTCAAACTGTTATAATGTTCTATTTTTTAGTATTTCTGTTATAACCATGTTTAATTTTCTTCTAGTATGTTTAGTTTTAAGTGTAGTTTTGACTTATTTTTATATGTTTTATAACGCACAAGGCACAATGTATAATTATGACTATGACTGTATTTGTGTTAAAATAAATTAATTGCATATTATAACCTTGGTAACAAAATGGATCCACAATATTATATTTGGTCAACAATTTAAATGTATAAGCATCCTTAATGCAAGGCAGAGTCGATAAAGAAGTTTCCCCTTTGGGGAGGTCCCCTTACTCCCAAGTCAAAACGGAATCTAACGCTCTGCGCGCTGAGGGCGGCTTAATTGTGAAACTAATAAAAGCACTGCACGCTAAATACGGTCAGTAGATTATCGATGTGCAGTGACGCTGAAATCAACAAATAACAGACGAAACGTCAAACTTCAATTTTATTTCAATCATATTAGCCCTGGGCCCTAGTCTTTTAAAACGATTTACTTTTGATTTATTATTGTACTATAAAGTGTTGCGCAGGCGTCACTGACATTTTCGTGCGAAATAATTTGAGATATGTCTTGTTCAAGCCTAACGGACGTAAGTGTAGCCTAGGCCCAAGGCCACAATACAGTTTTCAGACGTAAGTACGCCCTTGGCATTCAAATCGAAATCTTGAACAATACATATTGTCGGCCTAGGTCCTAAGCTTAGGTCTACTCCATCAGAAATATCCTCATCAATAAAGATAGTTTGCTTTACTCCAAAACATTCGCCAACATTCGATCGTATTTAATATTTTGACGTTTCCGCCATTTGTCGTCATCGACTGTTAACTACTAGTAGAAAAGTGACGTAGTTTTATTGAAGTAGTTCCATCAATCGTCACACAGATGTCGCGCGGAACGTTAGATTCCAAACGCCAAAAACCGACTTTTTATTTAACCCAGGGCGGTATAGGGAGTTGGAGGACCTCCCCAACGGGGAAACTTCTTTATCGACTCTGATGCAAGGTATGCTAAGATTTATTGAAGCAGTTCTTTGTCCATCACTGGATAGTGGATACCAACTCTTTTCTTTTCTTTGCCGATTGTTTAAGTGTATTAGTGTCACGTGTCACTGTAGAAGCATTCCATTAAGTATCATTTAAGTATGCGTGAGGGGGTGTTTCTATATGTTACATTCCAGTGGACATTTATTTATTACAGTACGAAGCTGCCATAAAAGTGTCCGTCCGTCCGTATATGCGTGTGTCTCGTCACACGACGTACTATTGCCACGCGTTTTTTGTTACATTGCCCTCCAACAATTTAAGGATAATTGAGAATGTTCTTGGTTAATTGATCTGCGAGTTCGAAACAAATATCATGAATAGGGTACTTATTATTTCGGTCCCCTATTTTACGAATATTTGTTTTTATTTTTTCTAAACATTCATTCAGAGCAGGCCTCTTGAAGTTTTTCAATAGAAAAGTTTCAAAACACATTTACCATATTCTTTGAAACTGGTTAATATTTTGATTCTAAATCACTAAAATCAATGTCATTATGTAAGTTAGTAGAGCATAAATCATAGCTGGGACTTGTGATTTGGCTCGATAATACTCCTAATAACGTTCCTATAGAAACTGAACAATAGGGCAGACTTGAGTTACTTTTTACTTTGTTGCTTTTCACGAAACAGCGACCGATTGAGATGTCAGGGACCTAACTTTAATAATCATGCAATGGGGTTATACCGTTATACAGTCAACCTTTATGCATGGCTTTTTGTGATGCGCGATCGGCGACCAATAATAATTGAGACGTGGTTCAGTCTATGATGGCATGCGACCGTCGGCCTAACATCACACCAAGTCTTCACCAAGCAGTAGACGGGGTCATCAATTATTAAACATTATCAGTCTTAAAGTTAGAGAAAGCACGAAGCACGATTGAAGTAAGTTCTTGAAATAGTCTCTTGTAGGAAAGGGGAATCTTTTTGAGACTTTATTTCATCCACCTTTATCATAAAGATGAGTGAAAAAAGCGATTAAGGTTATAAATCATTCAAATATTCTTTTGAAAACACGGCAAAGCGTTATACCTTTTGGCTTGAACCGCATCTCTTCATTCTCAATAAGCATCACTTTATTCTGTCCGTCTGTCCGTCCGTCTGTGCGTGTGTCACGACTGACGATAAGAACCGAACATGACGTGCGAGTGACATTCGTATTTTAGTTGGCGTTGCCCTCAACAAGGGTCATACGAATGGTTTTGGGAGTTTAGAAAGTTTGAAAATGTTTGACCCGGCGCCTCCACCAAACTGATAATCACAAAGCGAATTATTTTATATTCGCATTCCTAGCTCGCTTCCTGTTTTGGGTATTCCCTTACCCGATGCTTGTCTTTTGAGGCTGTAACCCTCAAAAGTCATTTTCTACCACATAATCTAGATTCTAGAGCATAATACTACACTAAAATGACAGATTTAAAAATAATAGTTTGTACTTGTGATTGAAGGCCCTAGTCCAAGAATTTTTTAAGCTCCTGAAATTTGCGAAAATTTGCTTTTCGGTGAATTTCTTTAATAAGCTTTAACCTGCTTAATGTGTGTGTTACTTAGATTAATTTAAAATGGCAATTAAAATTTTTTGACTTTAAACTACGCACAAATATACACTAAAAAAAATCGTAAAAATAGAAATTTCACACCTTTTTGGTAATCCGCATCCATATTCTGACCACCCAAACTAGAAGCAAAACGTACAGGATTTACAGGAAATAAATTCGAGTACACAATAGATTGTTAAAAGTAACTAGTAGATCCCAGCCCCCCCCCCCCCCCCCCCCCCTCCCCCACCCCCGTCCCCAAAAACACACATTTGTATATATAAAAGACAAATCTGTTCCCTCGTAGAGCCTGGCATCGAACCAACGACCACTAGCATTGTGTTAATGATTGTTTTATCTCGTCTGGAGGCGTGAAGTGCTAAACGCTGCTTGCTTGCTAGCGCGTGCGAGGTGTGCTGTATGCAGACGCGTATCGCGTGACCCACATCATGCGTGTCTGTGCGCAATCCAACGTGATGCTTCTTCCAAATCTAAACATTCTTTAGGGGCTCTTAATGCTACTTACACTTTTTATGGTAGTCTATTTTAAAATTGGCATTTATTTACTTAGGGGTAATATTTTTCAAGTCGCTTCAAAATCATTGTGTTTGAGTGCGAATTACTACGTGCGTTTATGAAGGATTGTTTTAATGGAGTGATCGGGATTGTTAATTATTTTAAAACAACCGTTTGAAGAGTTTTAGTGGTTGTTTATTGGGAATCGAAATATTCGTCTTCGGGATAAGAATTCTATGCAATTTTGGTTTGGTAAAAAGAAAAGGATTTTTAATTGTGATAACAGTCATGTATTTAAATGCAAATGTTTACCCAACCGTAATAATATTTCGCCGAGAATAAATATTCCTCCTTGTAGTTGTGCGCCCCTGTAGCTCGGCGACGCTATCGAGCTCCCGCTAACTAGCCAATCAGCGACGAGGGTGCAGTGCGCAGGCGCCATGGACCTGTCCTGCAATAATCGAGATTCTGTCACTTGCGCCATCTTGTGTCAACCGGAGACTGGTAGCGGAAACAAAACAAAACAGAACAAAACACTACGCGGGAATGAATTAGGACATCCAGTTTAATGGCGAGCCTTGAAACTTAATTAAAAGTTTCTGATTAAACGGGAACATATCTCTGAATGGCGAAACAAATTAGGTTACTGCTAAAGAGGATGTACAAGAAATAAACATACAATTTTCGAACTTCGAAATGTTCGATCAAAAAATATATATATCTTGGAAAGCGAGCCCATGTGCAATATGCCCCTAGGATCGTGTCTAGCTATAGGTATTTTGGAGAATCGTTAACGAGTGATGTTTCAGAAGACTAAATCCCTTGCTTTTGCATTGACGACTGAAGGAAACCTTGGAAAAAACTTGCCAGGATTTCCACGGGCAGGATTCGAACCCTTGACCTATCTAATCAGAGTCTCCCACGTTACGCGTAAGCCATCATTGTTGGTGCTGCAGCTCATTTTAACTTTAAAGTATATTTGCCAACTTTTAGTGTTAATTACACATCCATATAATACATATTTTTGTTTAATTTTATTTTTATTATGGCAATGGCAAAAAAACATTTGAAAGGAATAAGTAAAAGTAGAACATTGTTTCAATTCGCGCAAAATTGCTTTTACATGTAAAATATACATATTTCTACGAAAAGCTCTTAACGTAATAACGTTTAGAGTTCTCGTTTTATCGGAAATGTATCATCGATAGACAGGTGACGACGGACGATACTTAAATTCTTTACAGCACACATCGCGAAACGGTATTTGTACCTAATCTCACATAAAATCACGCAATAAACTACATTTTATAGACTAGTTTTACTACACTACACACACTTGAACCATCAATCTAATGTATTATCGATTTACCTTCTGCACCAAGTTACGTTTGACCGGAACATCAATCAATAAAACCACTGAAGCTCACTTATGAACTTTGCTTTTATATTGGTGTACTCGTGATTTTAAGTGATTTCATGAAGTAGCCATAATGTAACGATATTTTGTAGCCTGAATTTAATCTTTATTTTAGGTATGGTTCGAACTTCAAACTAGTTATGCATTCACCCTTTGTAGTAATATCCCATTCAAATGCATATAATATATTACGTTATGATATAATATCGAAGAAACTACTTTACTTTACTTTACTTTTTTACTAAAATCAGTTATATAACTGAGTGGGTAGACTCTAAGTACAATTTATTTATTTATTTATTTTAAGCGAATAATTGCATTTTTATCAAACCATGCATTTATTATAATTTATGAGAGCTAGGTCCAAATACTTATTGGATGAGCGTAGTGAGCGTAGCGAGCGAAGCGAAGATTTCATTTCACTACACTGGAGAAAAAAATCCGAAATGTTTTTTTCTTTCTTTTCTTTCTGTATTTTTGTGTGTTTGTTAACACGATTCCGGCTAAACCGATACTCCAATTTTGATGAAATTTTATGGAGGCCTTAGAAATCTCTGAACTTAGAACTGCCACGTTTTTGAGCGCAATCGGGAAATTTTTTCTCATAAAAAACGCAATTTTACGATATTTTTCGATTTTTAAAAAATGTCTTCGACTTATGACACCTACATGCTTTATCCGATTGTAATGATTTTTTCACAGAAGCCTAATTTTATGAATTAAGATATTCGTGTGAAATTTGAGCGAAATCGAAAAATTATTTCTCATGAAAATAAAAATTTTACGGGTTTTTTCTTTTTTAAAACAATTCTTTGACTTATAACACCTACATGCTTTATCATATTGTAATATTTTTTTCACAGAACCTTAATTTCATGAATTAATATATTCTTGTAAAATTTGAGCGCAATCGAATAATTATTTCTTATTAAAATTGCAATTTTACGACTTTTTTCTTTTTTAAAAATTACGATTAATTAAAAAAATTAAGTTTATTTTTATTTAATTTAATTTAATTAAAAAAAAATTCTACTAAATAATGATTTTTCACAGAACAACAGAAAATCCGCGTAACACATGGCAGCTCAATGCACCAATTACGCTCATCCAACAACGCGGCGGGACTTAAGCGTTTTCCTAGTATAGCTAAAAGTGTAATATGTGATAAAAAAAATACCAGTTGGTTTGTTAAGTTGTTTATTATCGATTTACCTTCTGCAAACAACAGAGAACAAGTTTAGTTTGGTGTTTTTATGAAAGAGCAAAACCTTTCCGATTGTTATAGTCCCATTTTGCATATTCTTCTACTAATCCGCAATGTTTCGATTTTCCTCACTCTGGCGAGCTGTGATGCCCTATAGTTACCGTAAGATATTTTGAGGATAGCTACTTTGGTCATTTCTTTGGTACAAAAATGTAGAAAATTTAGAATAGGATTAGAAATGTTGCTCCAAAGGATTGTTCTGATAACATTTTTACTATTTGGAGCCAAATGCCGTCCCTTTAAATGAAATATTTGGAAACTTGTATTTTTCTTAAAATATAAAAAGTGTAATTTTCAGCCGCACGTATTAGCCTGTACCCTGTTATATTATGTTACATGTGCCTGACTCTCGTGTTCTCGTTGTTCCAGGCTCTCAACGGCTTCCTGCTCATCCTAACGTGCGAGGGCGAGGTCTTCTTCGCCACACACAGCATCGAGAGCTACTTGGGGTTCCACCAGGTGAGTCCATCGCAAACCAACCGCGGACAACTGTAGCAACTCGAAAAATGTATATTCTCATTGGATGAGATAGTTGAAGTTTAGTTTAAGTTTTCTATTAATAATAGGACATGAGTTTTAGACAGTCACGCTCGCTTTGCCGACTAAGATTAAAGTTGTTTGAAGCTGTGCATAGTTTTCACAGAACTAGAAAATAAAGTTTGAAGACACAATTTTCTAAAAATGGTTTCTGAACGATTGACATTGAATATTAATAATCTACGAATGTAAGGCTGTCCAGTGTCCGCGTATATCCTTGCTTCACAAGAATGCAAAGCTGTATATATACATCGAACGCTTTTTAACCATCAAATAGCAATTTGTGAAGTGCTAAATGTGGCCCTCCCTCTTAACGACCAACAAGAAAGATCACATAACGTTTGCTCCTGCGTTGATGTAGGTACTGAAAACGTATCTCGTTGATGATAAAAATGTAAGAGGGATTTTCTTATAAAGAAATGATATTCATTATGATGATTAAATCTAATTAAATTCAATGATTAAATGATTTTATCTAGTTTTTGGTGGAGGTGCCGGGTCTGGTGCAAACCAAGGAAGACCACCTACACCCAATTATATATCTTTTTGTTTGGAATTACTCTGATAATATTGATATTTTAAAATTGAAAACGATCATAATTACACTCAGTCATAAAATTTTTGTTACAGTTGTTTGCTTTTAACAATAATTTTTCCATGTTCCAATTCCCCATCAAGAATCAATAAAATTAATATTATAATAACATTTGTAAGATCACCAGCATGTTTAGCCTGACAATCTGTGTTTACATCCCAAAGTATTCATACTTGTCATATTATTTTAAATGCCGTAAGTTTATAAATAAATAAATAAATTGTATTTAGAGTCTACCCACTCAGTTATATAACTGATTTTCAGTGGGGGACAGTAAATCTAAGTGACCAAGCCAACCCTGTAGGCCCCGACGCAATTATGGAAATGGATAATGTTCAATGGACAATGCATAATTGGAATTACAGGATAATGTGCACTGACTGAAGCAAATTAAAAATAATAGTCGAACCGGGTCCCTTACCTGCCAACGAGCCTACTCTGTATTGCCTGGGACGTGCTTGTCCGTCAATCGTATTTAAAGTTGACGGTGACAAATATCTGAGTCAAGCTGCTCACGACGCTTCTAGATTATAGCAGGGGGCCGAGACCCGGCACCTCCACCAAGCGCAGAGGGGCTAGAGTAGAGCAAGATGCGTGTCCGTTGTGGCACACGGATCATATTTGACTGTTATTAAAGTTTTAGTTTACCTTAGCAATTTTTTCATGTGTAACAATCTATCCATTTCAATAAAACAGATCGCAAAATATGATAGCCTCAAAATATTTCAATGAATTGTAGTAACAAAACCATTATTTTTAAAAACTACTTTTTATCAAAACCATTAAATTTATTATTATTAATATTTAATATATAGGGTACACTGTTAGTGTTATATTAATATTATTAGTTAAACCGCTATTCCTCTTATCATTTTCTAGTTAGTTGTTTAAGCGTAATAAAATGTCATTGACTGATGTCTAAATAATTTAACTTGTTTATTATTTTAATTTGATCTTGATTGCGTAAATAGTATGTACCATCTTTGTACGTTCGCCAAACTCTCTCCGAAAATTATTTCAATGTTCAACCTCTTAATGCACCTAAATGAAACAAAAATAATTCAAGACAAGCTCGAACCCTGCGATCTGATTCTGTAAAATCGTTATGGAAGATAACGATCGTTATCCGGCACATTAGCGACAATTTTGCGTGTCGACTGATTCTGTAAAAATGATAGCGATCGCTATGATAACGAGAATGAAAAGGAGTCGCTATGCTATGCTATCAAGATACGATAAATGGCGGCCGTAGCGACTATTTTACAGAATCAGGTCGATAACGATAATTTATAACGATTGATATTTCATATCAACCGTGATCGCTATCGCTAACATAGCGACTATTTTACAGAATCGCACTGCTGGTCCCTTGATTCTATACGGGTTGGAGCTTCAGCCTCTGAGCCACCGTGGACGCAACAGCCTTCTTACATAACCTACGCACAAACACATACATTTCCTACCAAAATACCCGAGTTCGTTCAGTAAAGATTAAGTTCGTGATTCTTATACGCTCATCAATTCTCCGTCAATGATCTCAATCTGTTAGAAAGAAAAGTCTCAAAAAGCTATCCCTATCCGATAATACTTCCACCTATTACATAAAGCTACCCATTTCCAGTCTCACGCAACGTCAAGAGATTGATGGCGGATTAGTTTCCCCGAAAAGCGTATTTCGCCTCACGTAAATCAGAAATCAGCCCTTAGCATAATCCAAAACCCAGACGATAAGTTCAGCTTTCTACTCAGAATCTCGTTAAGAATTTTGATTAATAGACACTTAAACTTTAGCGCAAATTTCATAGTTTCATAATCAGTATAATATATTTTATTAAGACCCCGAATACGTTTTATTTATCGTGCTAATTTGCCTACATCAAAGCAGCTTTACTTTAGGGCTAAGGTTAATTTATAAATAGATATTAGAGATGTTCGTAAAGTTAGTGGTCTTTTCACGATTCAAACTATATTGTTAAGTTTACGGGAAGGAATAACTTTGAAAACATGCAATGGGAATTATTGTTGGTAGGCACGCCGATGTCAGGCACTTGTCGTATTGTGATTTGAGATACCCGAGAGTGCGAGAGAGAGAGAGAGAGAGAGAGAGAGAGAGAGAGAGAGAGAGAGAGAGAGAGAGAGAGAGAGAGAGAGAGAGAGAGAGGGTGAGAGTATGAGTATTGTGCGTGCGTTCGAGCAGACATGTTCGTCCCTTGGTTAAAATTATAGGAACAATGAGTTTAGTTGTTTATAATCTTTGTTAAGTAATTAATGGGGGAGAACTTGTTTGTGTAAAGAATGATACATTGTAGCATGTAGGCCTACGTGACAGTCATGCAAAATAAATAGTAGTCATATTATACATTGAAGATGGTTAATAGTGTCAATCTTTACCAGAGCCGAATCCGGATGAAAATTAAAATTCAGAATTTTTAGGAGGTTATACAGGGCCGGATTAAGACATTTGGCGCCCATAGGCTAAAACAAAAATACGCCCCCCCCCCCCCCTTATTTCAACATGCTAAAAACATAATATGCGTGCATTTTAGCTTAAAAAAGAAAAAGTAGGTAACAAGTAACTAGCAATGCAACTTGATCATCATAGTATATAATTTCCCTGGCCTATAGTCTCGTTTGTTGTAGTCGCGCAAATCAGGCATTGGCAAGCGATTTTTTTTGCCTTTTCCTTGGCAAAGGTGTCAATGACGTCATCGTAATTTAAACTTAAAAAATTGTTAGTGGCGAAGGAAGTGCATTTGGGTAGGGGGGGGGGAAGAGGGCAATAAAACACTTTTAGAACTGCCCATGAAACAATGGTTTCGGAAAAAATATGGATCCTGGTACAATGGGGGCTCCGGTGGGGATGCCTCCCAGCTAGTGCGGGTCTGGGGCGCATAGCCCCAGAAAATTTTGATTTTTGACATTCCAAATGGTGGT
The DNA here is from genome assembly GCA_024449915.1 of Sweltsa coloradensis. Taxonomy (NCBI): domain Eukaryota; kingdom Metazoa; phylum Arthropoda; class Insecta; order Plecoptera; family Chloroperlidae; genus Sweltsa; species Sweltsa coloradensis. The sequence continues at coordinate 776,470 of JAMZAV010000368.1, forward strand.
ATTTTACTAGATTTAGCATGCTTTCGTCGATAATTTTTAAGTCGTTAGTTGTTGTTTGTTAGGAGTTAGACGCCTTGCCCACGGAGCCGAGTGGGGGGCGCTTTGGCGCCCCCAAAATGCCGGCTCCCCAGGCTCCAGCCTACTTAGCCTATGCCTTAATACAGCCCTGAGGTTATACGTAACTGAATTATTTAGAGCAACATGTAGATCTACATAGTGCATGCGAAATTATAAATAAAAGAAGTCAAACTAATCGAAATCATATCTAATACCACACATAAATTTAATGAAATAATTTGGCTGGGGATCGAACCCCGGTTGGGTTGTGTTAATTTTTTCTGGATATAAAATAAAATATGATCAACTCTTTAGCAACTATCTAAACGAGAAACCAATCGAAATCAATTAACTGTCTTAATTAATGAAAACAATGAAAATCGATAGTAATATTGTCGTTGTTGTTGTTGTTGTTGTTGTTGTTGTTGTTGTTGTTGTTTGTTTTGTTGTTTTTTTTGTGGGGGGGGGGACTGTCCAAAGACATTGCCCTTCTACTGGTTACTTTTGGTGGTGTAGTGTGTGATAATAGTTCCAAGGGAAGATTCTAGGGTAGTTTTATTTGATTATGAATCCCATTCCCAGGTTCGTCGTGAAACCGTATAAAAGAACTTCAGTAATGATTGCTCAAGGGTGGAATCGAAGTAACGATATCCCGAACTAGAAACTTGAATGCTAGCGCTGAGTTACCTCTGTTGGTATTACCTAAACAAAAATGCTGTACTGAGCTCGCTATAAATTACCAATCTTCTATTTACGTTTACAAAATTTTATTTATTTTAAATAAAGTATTGAAAAATTGACCAATTTTTTTAAATTTTCCACGTTCTTTAAGCTTACTCGTACCCTGAAAACCATCAGGGTCCAGAGTCGTAAATAGCTTTTCTTTCCAACCAACAGTATTACAAATTTAACTATGTTGTAAGTTAATTATGCCGTTTATTGATATGATGACGATGTCTTTCTGCAGTAGTTGCCTGCGTTCATAGTCACCTAATATTACTACCACCACCATCAATCATCATCATTGAATAGCCAACCAGAGTCCCGGATATTGCCTTAATTTAACACTTAATGCGTTTACCTAGTAGCCAGTATCTCGGGGATCTCTTTATTCAAATTAGTTTCGAGATTTGCTCTTTCATCCATTATTTTTCGTCAATGATTTCAATCTTTATAGATTGCCCTTATAATTTATGTGTGTTTTATTTAAAGAGATAATGGAAAGCTTTCAAGACTTTATCTCAGTAACATTTTGTATAGTTTGTTTTTCAGCTGAAAATAGAATTTCCCGGGGTTGACTCATGTATAGTTCGGGCAGTCGAAACAGTATGTCCTAGTTGGGATGTTTTATATTCTTCGTCTGATGTGACCCAATACCCCTCCAATGAGGGAAACTACGATATAATCTCAAAGCACAAATAACTCACCTTATAACAAAGTTAGCTTATAAGCAAATAGTTGTATAAATAATGGGACATTTCTTCAAATTTAGTTATGCTTCCAATATGTGAACATTCCCATCCCATTTCAGTAATGCCTTATAATGTCTTTAGCCCGAAGAAGATATTTTTTAAAAGGACGCAATTTTCAGTCAACAAGAAAAGGACAAAACAACAATTTGACTTGTGTTTAAAAGTCGATTGCCTTCTAGTGTGGGCTACATAAGGCTACATAAACAAGAGATTCACATTTCTTTCTGAGATATTTCAAAACCATAGGCCTCACTATAATGTATATTTTTTTAACGTGACAATTATAAGAATTAGTCACAAACCAGTAAAACGATATAAACTAATTACTCAGGATAAATATTGAAGGCTAGAAAATACAAAAATTATATCCTTGGGTAACAGAACCTCAGTTTCTACGTCGTATTTCTCGTTTAATATCATACTAAGCTGCACATAATCATGTATAATATGCATGTAAATGTAATTGTACCATGAACAAGCGTACTTGCATCACACTCGTCTCCCACGTAGGTGTAATATATTATTACCTGGGATTGCATGCATGATAGCATTGGTCTGTGATCACATCGGTTTTGCGTTCCGTTGCGTTTCCGATAGAGCTTTCTTAATCATTTTACCCGGTTGAAATTAATTACCCACTAAATCACCATCTAATCCAATTCGATTCGTTCCTATATACCCCCACTAATTTAAACCAGTACTTTAGTTTTATTTTGTTCAATTAAGTTTGTTCCTAATATATGTTTTCCTTCCTCTCTCGCGAACTAACTAATTACTCGTAAATTAGATTTACAATTAACGTTTCGTTGTCGTGGTAGGATTGTGGGGGGGGGGGGGGGGGGGGGGGGCTTGCTTTGATAACTTCTCTAGCGCTATAGTTCAAATGTTGGCTAGCTGCCTTGCGCACGCAGTGTTGCTCTTACTCACAAATACTTCATTATTGAGACGTCTGTTGGTTGGTGGGAATAGTTCCGATCATTGAAAGTACAATTATCTTACACGTCTATTTTATTTATTGTTTATTTGGGATTTCCTATGCGTCTATATCATGACTTATTTACTTCCACATTGAAAAAATATTGTTTTCTAAAATATATTAAAATAATGTTACACATGTATTTTGATTCATTTCCGCATATTTCATTAATAAGAACAAATATTTGCTATAAGTTATCTTAAATATTATTACATATTATGTAACACAGGGGCTCGAGTGACTCTAAATTCGGGGATCATGATGAATGAACTCATCCCAATAATTAAATAGAATTGGAATAAATTGATTTATATTAATGATAATACTGAAATCAGAAATAAAGACATAATAACCACCGCAGTGTGGGATTTCAACGCTCTCCCGTGATCGCGATGTAATTATTTTTGGTCACTAAATATAGATTGTAACAGAGGAACGACGACGCAAAATGCAATAGGCTATGTCCGGAGAAAAAAAAAACACAATCACAACAATAACCCAGCAATTAACTGGGACATTGCTTTTTGCAACAAAAAACAAGTTTCTCAGCCAATAGCATGGTAGATATAGCGTTTTGCACCAGCAGAAAGTTTGTAGTGATATTATTTTGATTTTGTGAAGCTTCTGCAATTTAGATTTTTTTAATTGGTCGATGGACATGTTGCATTTTGCGTTTTCACTCCTTATATTAGTGTTGTTATTTATGGTAATAATAAAACTCAAAACTATTAATAGGATATTCTCTAAAACTTGTCACACAGGTGTAAAGTCTGCGCAAATCTAAGCCTAATAGAATCGGGGTGCTGAAGTGAGGTTATGTTGGAAGGAAGTTACTAAATGAATCTGGAAACAACAATAAGAAGCATTGCGTGTAAGTGTTTGGTGTTGTGCCTTACATCAGAGCCGTCCACCGACAGCGGCAAGAATACATGTTGTGGCTTACAATGCACACAAGACAACTCGGAGATATCATTGGGTGGATGCGCATGGGATAACGTCGACTAGTGATGAATGCCTTGCCTCCACTGGATGCGAACCCACGTCCCGACACTGACAGTGCCAGATACTATATCCGCTGCCCACACAAATACTGCGTGGGTTCATTATTGTCTTCAATACTGCACTGAAAATAATAGAAACTATACAAACAACTCGTATGACGATAATGGTTTTATTAATACTATTTCTGTTATGCTTTATAGTATACTCTATTGACACATCATAAAACACAAGTTAAAATAATTAACTACACAATGCAATGGTTTGTTTCCTAAATAGGAAATACAAAATCATTATGTTAATCGTTAAAATAATCAAATATATGAACATATTTTACAAATTATGATAATAACTAGTATTTGTAGTTACTATTTTAATAAAAATATTGGTAAAAACAATAACCTAAGTATATTTTGAAGAGTATAAATGTTCTTATAACAATGAGAGTGGCTGAAATCAAGATATAACAACCTAATCTTCTATAATAATTCCCGACATCACAGAGGATAACACGTTCAGCGTCTAGACCACGCACGTGACCCGTATATTTGGCCGTTACCTCTTGACCCGCGTTCTCACGCCCCCTCCCCCTCCCCCTCAAAGACCTGCCGCCGTTTGGCCGACGCGATTTATTGCACCTAATAATGATTCAGCCGCCCAATCGATGCCAGTAAATCGATACGCCTTAATGGGGAGTAAATCGCGCCACAATCGAACTCTTTTAGACACTCAAGACGATTTATTTTCCAATCACGATTGTAATGAGGCGTATAATTTAAATGCCACAATCGGGTAAAAATGGATATTAACAGTTCTTTGTCCTAAACATTACAAGCTAATAAATCTCCAATCAGAACTAATGATCAGATATATTTTTGCTAGGCTTGTTTTTAACTTGAAATTGACAGTAATTATCGCATTGTTTTGTTTGATCTCTTCTTCTAGATAGTAATATTTTCTCGTTCATATTCTGACGATAATCTAGTGAATTATCTTGCTTAATGAGAGGCAATGGCACATGACACTATTCTCATGCTATTGCTGACTGTATAATTAATTTAATAACTTGTAATCAAGCAATATAGGCTTAAAACTAGTAGGATCATAATTACTCCCGGGAAGAAACCGTACTTACGAGTAATTATCAACTATAACTTGGTTGCTACAGTTCTCGTCTTGGGGAACATGCTAATTCAACTCCCCGCAGTGATCATGCGGACGTTACCACCCATTAAACTGCAATTATTCATAACAATATTTATGTATACTGTTTTTAAAACGGCTCGTTAAATAATTATGGTTCATGTTTGTTCAGTACGATAGCGCGTTCGTTTATTTGCTGTCGGAGTTGTTTGCTACTACTATTGATTAATTATGTGTTGTGTGGTGAGAGCTTGGGCTCGGTTTCAGTTGGGCTGAAAGGCGTGGAAAGTGGAAAGAAGCTAATTACGTTCGCTCGCACTCACTGCCTTGCAAAGTAGTAGAGACAACAGATATCACTGCCTTTTACATTAGTCAAGACGATTCCACACGCCATTTTTGCTCTCAAAGACCAGCCAACTACTGTTATTTATCAAAAGATCAATTAATGTAGGCCAACAACGAAATTTTTAATGTAATTGAACTGGGTACATATTTAGCGCACTCTTCAATGGATTGTCATTGTATGCCATCCAAATTATGACCACATGTAAATGTAAAATAGCTTTATAACAGAGGATACATAATTCATTAGTATTAAACGAATAATATTTACAGTAAACTGCTCATCGATGCCAGGGACTTTTCATTGTCATCTTGCTTTTACTTCGGCAGTAACATAAGCACGTATGATAGCTAACTTTAGTCGTCATGACAAAAAATGCCTATAAAGATTTAACTGGCAATATGTTTATGTCTTGCTAATCTGAATATCATAATTTACAGTACATTGATTTAGATGGTGGCTCAGCTCAATTAAGATCGTCTTAACAATTGAAACTTTAAATTAAATTGGATTTAGATTCAGCCCTCAAATTAGTTAGCGAACTGTTTATGTACAGTAATTTGGTTAAAAGTAAAGCCTGTCTACAGTTGCAAATGACATCTGCAAACATTTATCTTAATCACGACCTTGCTAAATAATCGCTGTGATAAACAGTGTTTTTATTTTAACACGCAAGCTGGCAATGTTAGAGAAAACGCCCTTACAATTATTTATATTTTCAAAAAAAGCATATTTAAATTTAAATAATTCGAACAGATAGTAATGCCTTATCTAAAAGATCGAAGTATGAAGAAAATATGTGATAAAAACTTATTGACCTTGAAAAGTGACAACTGTAAAAAAAAAATACGCAACAAAAATTACCAGAGTTACAAACATACTAGCAATTTCTAGTGTGTAACATAAAGTAAAAGTAAATAGTTGGCCAACTACAACCACAATGAGGACTAAAATTGGTCTACTATTTAAATTAATATGGAAATTCAAGACACGGCTTCAAAGAAAATGTAAATGACAAAATAATCTTGTTTAGAACATTCAAGTTTGGTTATCATTAACACGTCTAATCGTCTGCAACAGAGAACTCAGATACAGATTTTGAAACGTCGAAGATTTATAGGATTTATCCGCGATACTAATAAAATGTTTACAAGTTTCGAATTTTCAATAAAATCTACATTTTTTGTAAAAATATAATCTTAAACTATATATTTTCTGGTTTGACGCATTTATTAAATTATCTGTAACTCAAATACTAGCACTACTAGAAATAATTTACATTTTCAGACATAACCAATTTTGCCGTTTCAGGCTCTTTGCGGATGTGCATTTTCAATCTTCTCTATTAAAAAAGACTAGACCCTGTCATTTGTTACATTGGTAAAAGAACTATTAATTTACTGTTTTTATTTTATTTTCAAAAATACATGCCCATTATAATAAACGTGCCGTGCGTGGAATCAATGAGTTAATAATAGTCTCGTGATACAAATAATGATGATTACTCAAATGTAGCACAATAATAGAAAATAAACCTACAACGTTTGTCGTATATGTGAGTGTATTTACCATGCAGCCCGTCACACGTGACTAAAAACAGCTGATCGGATGCAATCGGGTTTCATCGGATTTCATCGGGTTTCGTCGAAGTGTTAGTGCACAGATCAAAAGTGATAAGACGGAAACAGTTTATGCAAATACGAAAGAGATAATTTTAAATTGGTCGTCGCTTCCAATAGGATTTATACACTCCGTCTTTTGCTGATCTGGGCGAGAATACGCGGGACGAAATAAGGAAGCTAGTTTGTGTGCTCGTATGTGTGTGTGAGTGTGTGTACGCGTATGTGCGCGAGTGTATGCGCGTACTCTGGACCCTATGAACTATGAGGTACACCAAATGTGGGAGCAGTCACACTAAAGTGGTTGCATCCCCTTCATTTGACTGAAATGAGTGTGCGCGTGAATGTGTGCGAGTGAGTGCGCGCGTGTGTGTGTGTGTGTGTGTGTGTGTGTGTGTGTGTGTGTGTGTGTGCGCGCGTGTGTGTGTGTGCGCGCGCGCGCGTACTCCTGGACCCGATGACGTACACCAGGTGTGGGGGCAGTTGAAATCACACAAGGGTGTTCTCACCCTCATCAGCTGACAGGAAGTCGAGAGACATTATCTCCTAGCATTATCTACCGCTAACGGCTACCTCAGAAACAATTAAAACATAAATACTTGGCCAATTAAGTGGCTTAATGTTGTAACGAATGCTTTTAATTGATTGAGTCGAGCATTGAGACGAGCTGTTCGAAAACAAAGTTACGGTCCGCACTCAACCTCGATACTTGTGAGTTAATAGCCCGAACTTCATCACAAGTACCTTGTTTGGCACGTGTGCCAAAATACAATTAAACTTGAAATTAGGAAAACATGGAAGGAGTAGGACTGATTTTATGTTCTATTCCTGCAGTTATAAATCCTTATATGTGAATACAACTTTGCTTATTGCTAATAATGGGTACATGTAGGCCTACCCAGCTCCCATAATGGCAGATTTTCACAATTTATCTCAAATCAGTCAGAAAATGATCCCAAAATGTTTGGTTTTTAACGTTTTAAACATTCTAGATACTTAACAATTTGATTTAATTGATATTAATTTTCTAGATTCAATTTGTGATCAATTTGTGTGTGTGAAAGTGATGTAAAAGGAGCTTTACTATTTAATTATTCCGTCAATATTAAACATTAGTTGGAATTAAACTGAAGTTTTCTAACTCTAAGAAATTTTAAATGTATCACGAAAAGCAAATCAACAAAACAAAGTTCAGTATAATAGGCCTGTATTAAGTTTGAGTATTATAGCTTATAACACATGGACATGTTCTACTACTATACGTAATATATCATTTCATCTAATTTGAATGTGACTTTTGTATTATTATTGTATTATATCTTGGATGAAAGATAGGCCTTTTAGGACTCAATTCCGCGAAATAAAGACGATTATCAATCGATTAATGTTAATATCAGCTCTATTTCTTTCAAATAAAATTTTAATTGCCATGACTTTCTCTATCGACGTTTTTTCACTCTTCAATAACCAAAATAATTGAAATCGTCAAAATTGCTTCCCGAGTGCCAAAAGTACATTTTAATCTATTTGAAGTGAAATGAACGTGATGTTTTTGTCCACAGTCCGACATCGTCCACCAGTCAGTGTACGAGCTCGTCCACTCCGAAGACCGCGAGGAGCTACAGAGACAGCTGATGTGGAACTCGTTTCTCCGCAGAGTCCCACATCGCGGGCAGGAGTAGCACGTAGACAACTGCCATACGGAGAGAGCTTCACGTGTTCGATGTTTACTAGACAACACATCAGGATTCCTGGTGAGTGCTGGGACTGGGAGAAAATAACATTGGACCAACAGTACAGCTTCTTTTTCAGTTTTCATTAAAAACCATTTTGGTTCGAATCTGGAAATTTTTAGCAGAACATACAAAAATATTTTCAATTTCTCACTTACCCGACCAAAAACTTTAAAAGTAACGTCTCCATTTTTAAGTAAAACCATTGCTGATTTATCAATGGACTCATTTTCAAATTACGTACAACATTTTTACATTTTTCTTTTTTGAAATGTATACTTATCTTCATATTTTATGAATGGGGATTTATGAATATCGTAACAAGCTAATAAAATGGTTTTAATTTCATAAGGTTGATACTTTGATACACCTATACAGGCAGCTTCAAAGCCTACTAATTAATACCCCCCTCCCCTCCCCCGACCCTAACAACAAACATCTGATAGCGATTTTATAATTTGATTAAAAGCGAAATGATTTCATTAATTACACGTGCTGAATAGAGTGGGGTCATACACAACATCTGCTCTGGGGCGGCAATTTGTCTTTTTGAGTGACAATTGTGGTAATGCAGTTGACAGATAGTGTACTCTCATTATCAACACACTTTTGATTTCATGTCCAAGATTAATATACGGTGATGAGGACGAGGCTTCAGACTCTTTAGCACTTATTAAACTATTTGCCTGTACGTAGCTGAACTTCTACCAGATGAAACCACGAGAGAATACTAATAGCTCCAGCCAACTCCATGTGCAACGTTTAGCTTTTGAGATGGACCTAACATCGAGTACACCACATTGTACATACTCAATTGTGTATTAAACCTAAAAGATGATTGAAGCTTATGAAAACAAATCTAATCTCGACTCATATTATATACCTGTAACAATATAAAGCACATTTGAAACCACGTAGGGTTGAGGGGTAGTCCAGCCAACCCTGCATGGAAATCGCTCAAAAGTAGTGCTGGTCAAAGAAATCGATATTTCGATACGATATCGGTATTTGGGAATATTATTGAGCGAGCGAAGCGAGCGTCTCCACTTGACTCTTATGGCTCGAATGTCTGTTTTGTTTTGTTTTGTTTTTTTCTGTTACTACTTCGATACAGGTCGCACCGTTTCTCTGACCGACCTGAAATTTTTCACACATGTACATACCACTCAAAATCCGATCGTTGGTTATAAAAAATAAAAAATAAAATAAAAAAATAAAATAATAAAAATGTTCTGATCGTTATGAAATTTTGCAGGGTCAATAAGTACACCATTCTCTCCTATTTTTCAAATTTTCAGTTAAATCGGTCAAGACGTTAAAGACTTATTGGTAATCATAATTCGAAAAATGATGCTTAAAAATGAAGGAGGCAGTGAAGATACAAAGATACACTTTAGAAGGCATGACGTGAGTTAGTACAATGCAAAGATGTTGGAATAGTATACAGTGTAGAATGTCAATATCCAGTCAGGCCTACACTGTGTGGTGGGCCTTATGGGAATGTCGTACTCGGGTCATGTTGCACGTACCGGTGCTCGCTCAACAACGCGTCCAACTGAGCGTTTTCCTAGTATATATCAATATTTAGACTCTACATAAAAATAGAAATTTACAAACGCATATAAAAAAATTAAACTACAAACACCAGAACGAGGATATGAATATTTGGAAATGGAAATGTTTAAGCCCTTTATGTTGTAAAAACCAAATAAAATTGATCAATTTCTTCAAATTTCAGTCCGCGAGCTTGTGGTGAGGGTACAGATTATAGAGCCCTATAGTAAATTCATCCAGTCTTATGCAAATGGTGGAGGTGCCGGGTCATTCAACAGAAGTGAAAGACCGTAAACATAGTTAGGAATTTTTGGCGATACCTTATTGACACTTTTTAGGATCACATGTTTAACAGCAGGCCTACTTTCGTAATCTTTATTGCATAAATAATAAAATTACAATATAGAAATCGAAATTTAAGTGTGATATCGTCAATTGACTGATCATGGCCCATCCATTCTAAAAAGCTGAGACTGCGTTTATTCACTGCCTTTCTTCTATTTCTTCTACGTTATAACGTACTCGCTAACAAATTACGTATTCAATATTTGCGAGTGCACATGATACGAATTAATAATTTTCAGTTCTAGCATAAATACCATATTTTACAAAACATTTCAGTGTTTGTTGTTGATCGGGCTGTTCTGACGCGGTTATATCTTTATTATCACCAACGTTTCAAAGACCATGTTGTATTTTACACCAGGCTTTTTGAAACATTGGCCATAAAAAAGATGCCAGCGTGACAGAACAGCCCGATCGATAACAGAAATTCCATATTTTATATTCGTCTATTATATCACAAATTTATTTTTCGTTGTTCTTTCATTAAATCGGTGGGAAGAAGGATTTTCAAAATAATGATTTAAGTTTGAAACCTTCTTACCACCAGAACTTCCTTACTAATGTCGATATGGTAGCTAATGTTCCTACAATTCAATGTTACTAATAATTGATGAACCCGTTCTCATATATCTGTTTTAATGTTTAGGACAAGTTTAAGATAAGTTTAGCCCTATGTTCCGCCGCACATGTATATGCCTCGCGATAGCCCTCTAACCCTAGTGTTGTGTTTCCAGCGTCTGGACATCCGAGGGCGAATCAAAGTCCTCCACGGTCAGAACCGCAAGACGGAGGAGCCCCCCCTCGCCTTGTTTGCCATCTGCACCCCCTTCGGCCCCCCCTCGCTGTTGGAGATACCGCAGAAGGAGGTGATGTTCAAGAGTAAGCACAAGCTGGACCTCACGCTCGTCTCCATGGACCAGAGGTGAGGAAACACAACACATGAACCCACTGATCGAGGACAGTATTCCTATTAGTGAGAAAGTACTATATTTGCATTGACTTGAGAAGTTAATTTCTCGCGAAAATTTCTACAAATACCATTAATCTACACATAAATGACATCATGATGTAAGGGTGCATTGCCAATTTGTTTAAAGTTTTATTAACACACAACTGTATGTTAACATTTAGTTTAGTTTAGTATTTTTATTTTTAACATGACGTGCCCCCATATTGGACTAGGGATACAAATGATTAAAATTACAAATTTGTACGCACATTTTATGTTCACTTTTTTAAAATTATGTTGTGTTCTAATAATAGTTTATTAAACATTTTAAAATCAACTTTTTTGCTTACACCATTGCATTGCCAAAAAAATGAGGACAATACTTAGTATTTTTGTTTTATTCTGTAAAAGTATCTTCAATTAATAACATGCTCGATAAAATTGGTGTGAAAGTAATAAATTGGTAAATTACAAGAAATGAATATTTTCATAAGGTATTTTTACATACTATAAAGATTGGTCATATAGAACGTACAATCTATGCTGTATTGGGGTTGCACTGACGTGACGTCATGGCTCACTCTCTCTTGTTCTCTTGCAGGGGTAAGATGCTCCTGGGGTACTCGGACACAGAGCTGGCCAAACTAGGGGGGTACGACCTAGTCCACTACGATGACCTAGCCTATGTGGCCAGCGCACACCAAGAACGTAGGAATTCAACACATTCTATGCACTTTACCTTCACTTCTTTACGTTTTTTTTTAATTAGTGGGATATAAAATAAAACTCATCCAACAACTAAATTTTTGGTGGAGGTGCCGGGTTTGAAGAACTTGAGGTAGCCCTACACCTTTGAACCGAGGGTTACAAAAATATTTTGTACCCTTGGCAAAGGACAATTCCAACAAAGAACTGCCATGCCAATCGGGGACGGCTGTTCAGTTTTCATTATGAAACGACGGAGGAGGACTTTGCTTTCTAGTCCCTAATAATTTTAAGAAGAAGGAAACGTATAAAATTGATATGGTTGCATCGCAGTTGGATGATGATAAATCAATCAATCAGTCAATCAATCAATCAAATTCTTTATCAGGCCTATTATCATTCTTTTAATTTTCATCCATAATACATAATACAGCATAAAACATGTAATATAACAACATTTAGTAACGTTCTAGTACCAAAGACGGGTGATATGTTATTTTCCAGTTGTGTTATGTTCCATGTTGTTATGTTCCATTGCTAAAGACGGGCGCTTCCGGCATGATTGCCTATCGCTTCCAAACCAAAGAGGGCCAATGGCAGTGGCTTCAAACCTCCTCTCGTCTTGTCTACAAGAACTCCAAGCCTGACTTTGTCATCAGCACCCACCGCCCCCTCATGTGCATCACACGCACGACGCACTCGTCACACGTCATTTTAATTAGTCTCGGGACACCGGTACAAGTGTTCTGAAACGGTACGTCTGGTCACCTTATCACTTGGTGAAGCCAGTTTGCCCCTAGAACGTTTTCTACTAGAAATGGTTTAATTAATTTTCGCCAAGCCTACGCAGTGGAATAGAACTAATCATGTCTCGCCCTTACATCATACCTAGTAGGTTTTATAATTATAATGTAACACACAATATGAATGATTGATTATGAAATTAATTATGATTTATAGTAACATTTATTTTTCAATCCATTATCAACGTCATCAGCAAACTCAAGCTACTGCGTATTAATGAGTAAATTCATTAAAAGTTCAGTTATTTGCAGGTTAACTAGGTATATCGTTGAGTTTAATTGGTTCTCCTAATTATAGGCGCACTTCCAACAACACAAGATAATGTTGAAGATCTATGATCTTATAATGTTTTCTTAGAGTACACAATCACACACCCTCATTTGGTACCGCAATTTGCATTATTTAATTTAAATAAGGATGTCTCACATTAGGCATTTAAATTTATTACGTGAGTAATGTGAAGTAAATTACTATTTACGTATGTTATTATCTAGCTTGAATGATACAGGAAAGTGGATAATTATATACTGTTGGGCAGACAGTATTTTTATGTTGTAATATACATAACAAACAAGTTAGATTTGCAAGCATAACGCTGGAAATCCTAGTAAAAATAAAACATAATAATAACAGATCGATCATACAAGGGGTAACTCATTTTGACTGAAAAACGGCCATGCCATTTAAATAGCTAGTTCATGAATATGTGAGCGAACTCGTTCCTATGACGTATTTAGAATGGCATATTGTTACAATAATTTGATGAAAACGGGTTATAGTGTCATACAAAATAAATAAATAAAATAAAATAAAATTGAAATACAATCCAAATTGTCAAAATGTGTTCGTTCAGTTTACACCCATGGAGAGAAGTCAATTAAGATTGAATAGAAAACGTAACCTTAAAAATCCGTGTGCATTTATACTATTATTGTCATTGTCAATTACTTTCAAAACAATCGACGAATTAATAGGTAAAACTTGTAGATGAGTGAGTGAAGACAATCATCAGCTAGGTTGTATAACAAGGTGTGCACAGAACAGACCCTTGATTTACTCTTGTCCCCGTGTGTGCACATGACGAATGTGTTGATGCTGTGTTTGAATGTGTGGCTCGAAGCTGAGCTAATGGTGTGTGTTGTGTGTGTTGTCTAGGGAGGAGGAGGGGCGAGACCTGCTCGGGAAACGAACCATGGACTTCAAGGTAAGTTACCTGGACGCCGGTCTGAACAACAGCTACTTCACCGACTCGACCAGCTGGTGGCTCCAACTCTCACCACCCGATCCCCTCGGCGTCCCACCACCCTCCGAGCGTCGCCCCACAGCGCGGTCACCGACGCTACAAGACGCAGCTTCGAGACCCCTTTCCCATCGACATGCCGCACGAAGCGCAAGCTCGCCAACAACACCCGCCCCCACAGCCCCCATCTCCAACAGCATGGCCGCCGTCGACTACATGACGGCGTCGGACACGTCCAGCGTCGCCGCCGCCGCCGTCGCGGCCGCCTACTCCAACCTCAACACGATGTACACGACGCCGTACCCGAGCACGGCGGTGACGGGGACCCCTCAAGACAACGGCCTCACGGCCTACATGAACCACTCCGCCGGTAACTTCCACCAGAGCCTGTACCCCGCCGCCGCCGCGCTCGATAACCGCTTCCTCGCCGCCACCACCGAGAACCTGTTCCACCAGTACCGCCCCCTCGGGACCTACTACCCCGACTACCACCCACACGGCCGCGCCACCCCCTACGTGTCTAACGGTTTCCTGGACATGTCCCCGAGGGCGACCACCTGTAGCCTCCCCACCTACGACACCCCGACCACCACCCACCACCACATGCACCACCAACTCTCCGCGAAGCCTCCAGACGACAAGCTCTACTCTTGCCAGCAGCTCATCGACACGACCAAGTACGACGTGGACACGGGACGAGGTACAGCAAACAAGTGCCTCGACGTGAGCTCCCCCTACTCGATCTCCCCCGCGCCCATCCAGCCGATAGTGATGCCCCCCGTGATCGGCGACATCGGCCACAAGGTCGGCAGCAAAACTAGTTCCAAGCACTCTCCCTCCATGGACGGTCTGTCCACGTCGAACTCCGCGGGGTCGTCGCCGACCGCCAACACGAACGGGTTGATTACGCCCAAGATGGAGGACATCAAGACCGAGGCGGCGATGATGCAGGCGGCGTCGGGGAGTCCCCTGGGCCACCTGCACATGATGCAACAGTCACCGAACCACATCCTGCAGCAGCAACACTACTCGCCCTCGACGACGGCGGGCGACACGACGCCCAGACAGACGGTGCTCATGTGGGGGAGCGGGGGCACGACCACGCTCAACTCCAACAGCCGGTCGCCGCCCTCCCACTCCTCCAACCCCGGCACCCCCGTCGTCACGACCCTGTCGAACGGTACGTCGTCGTATTCGGAGTCGAGTTCGTCCAAGAAATACAACGGTATTGTTGATCCGCTAAAGTCGCTTGCGGAAATGAACAGTATGACTAGCGAGGGTGGTTGCAAGTGGGGGGGTGGGGGGAAAGAGGTGACTGTTTCTCCGCCCCACCCCTCCAGTCCCGCCGCCAAGGCTTATCACCACCACCACCACCACATGACGGCCAATCACCACCACCACCTCGCCAGTCAGTACGGCGACACTGGTGCGCCACCTGGAGAGGTATGGCACCACCAGTACCACAACTACTATCCTTACACCACTCAGTACCACCACCACGCACCCCAGTGAGTCAAATTTTATACACACTTTTTATTATTTCTATTATTATTTCAAGTTTAGCGTTAAATCTGCACAGGACGCTTCCGTTAAACATTTTGAAATTGTACATAGTTTTTGTATTTATGTGTAAATCATTAGCATTGGCATTAGTGTACATTTATAGAAATATTATTAACCAACCCAAAATATTATTTGCTGTATTTTTAGAATCAAAAATGGTCACGTTCGTGATTTTTTTAAATCCATTGATTGCTTTCATTTTTCTCATTAGTACACTCTTGTTCAAACCTTCATTTACACGGAAAATACGACTATGAATAATTTCGGTGCGACATTAGTTTTGGAGAGGAAACGAAAAGGCGTCCTGTGGAGGTTTCACAAAAGTCACTTCTTCTTTGCATGATTGTTTTTAGGTTCATTAGTTCAAAATCATTATCCACATTTATTCATCTTCTAGTTAGCTAGAGTATGTTCTGTGTAAACGTAGAGAATGGCTACGGCTGTTTAAGTAGAGTACCAGTACCATAGGATCAAAGTCACGTGCATGCAGCATGGTGAATCGTTTCGAACAAGCAGATCAAAGTTATTATATTAGTCAAACTTATAAGTATATATTTTATTATACTAGTCAAACTTGAGAGTCCTCAAGTTGAACAGAATAAGTTCGTTGTAGGCGTCGTCAATAAGCCACATAGGTACAGCTAATGCTAGTTTACAGTCAGATAATATTGCATTATAGTGTTAAAATAGAGTATGGAAATAGGCAGCACTTCATATTCAAAATCAATCTACGGAATGTATTTTGGTATTTATTTCACAAGCTGTTCCACTTACAAACATTCAAATCACGAATAATAGGTTTTTTTTTAGAAGAAGTTTATATTATCGTGACTCAATATAATTTTATTGAATGCTGTGAAATCGGGGTCATACAATATTAACGTATCTTTTTGTTGTGTTTTGTGCTAAAAAAATACTTCTAAAACATTAGACCAGTAGACATAAGTAAAGGTTATTATTAGACATGTGGGCCTACATTTAAGCGCATCCATTAAGCATGCACTGCAAACACAATCCGTATTTATTTACACCGTATGTTAATCCAAGTATATTATGATTGTTAGAAGTATGTAAATTAAAATTACCAATGACAAGTATGCTACTTTTTATGGGGTAGGTTTCCACCGAAAAATCGTTATCACATCCATAACTTAGTATCTCCTTTTTCTTTGGCAACGTATCCACATTAAAAAATCGTAGGTTGAATTAATATGTATTGAAAATAATAATGTATTAACAATATTATATTAGTAATACCTACTCCAAATAGATATAACAAATTTGTGTAGTCTAATATTTTAAAAAAAACTGGGCATTTGCATTTGTGTTTATGTGTTTGTTTGGAATGCGCATGAATAGGGCTGCACATCTGGTACCGTATTTAGTTGCATATTGAGCTTCTAGACTAGTTGTAATGCTATTCATATCAGTTATAAATAACTGAATATTTTGGGGGACAGTTTCAAGTTTGAGACATCTAGCTCTATTGTGTTTTGTCTCTTAGCAGTGTAGCAGAAAAACCATAAAAATATTAAGGACGGACGATATTTATCTCGTTCTAAAGTGTTCTATGATCTAAATTACAAATCGTTACAGCAGTGCGGCAGATTACGACAATGCCTAACCTCGGATAAACAGGGGAGTCATTATGTAGACTTTAAATATGAATTTGTTTTTATGCTGTCCATCTTTGGTGTTCTAACTAAAGTATTGTATGTTCTAAATTGTTACTCTTTACAGCAATTGGCCGTCAAAGACAAGACAACCTATTCAGATAGAAGGGACGAGTAATTTGTTGTCCATCTTTGGTGTTCTAAGTGTTGTATGTTCTAAAGTGTTGTATGTTCTAAAGTGTGACTCGTTACAGCAGTGCAGCAGCCAACGACAACGCCTACCCTCAGATAAATCGGACGGGAGTCCTCTGCTGTCCATCTCTCAGGTGACTAACACCCTCCTCAACCACGAATAATGGTAAGTTGAAGACTTGAGCCCGGTAGAGGTAGACACATCTAGATGCTCCATACTAATAATATACCGATAATGTTAGTTCAAGTGTTTATTTATTTATTTATTATTTATTTTACGTCTATTCTATTCAGTTATAAAAACTGATTTACAAAGGAGGACGTGACACTATAATCCGGGATGGGATGTCAATTGTTATACTGTTGTCCTTACGAAAATGTGAATCCTATGGATTTAAACGTTTGCTATTCACTCTCAATAAAATGATATATAATATAATATTATGATATTTTAAAAAATTAAAGCATTTTCAAGTGTCATTTTCTGGCGTTTTGTAGCATCTATTTTTTTATCATTTAAAAAACTTGTGTATGAAGTTTTTTCAAATTTGTATTTCGGAATTATGTCGTCGTAACTAATATCAATCCCAGCTGATTAAAAATGTGGATACACAAAATTATAGATACTATGTAAATTAAATAAAATAGGACTGGAAAACATAGTTTTAAGTGAAAAAATAACGCTTTGTAGCATCTATTCCACAAACGCTATTTTCATGTACCTCTAAATATAATATAATATAATATAATAAATAATATATACATCATGCGGACCACGGTGGGTCATCCTCCTTGGTTGTTCAAATGACTTCTGATAGTTTGGAAGAAATCTTCACGGGCAGTTTGCAAATTCCAAAAATTTTAGTCATGATTACGGTGGCTGTTATTGATCCGATGAACTGATATTGTGAATAAGATCGTTTTTTAAGTTTTCTTTAATTCTGTATTTTTATTTATATTATATTATTCCCTCTCCAAACTTTTCTGTTGTCTACATTCTGGATTTCTTCCATCATTCCCTTTAACATACATACTTCTGTTTAAAAAATAATCTTTCTTTGAAACTCTTTTATCCTCTTCAGTTAAATCATATAAGTTAAAATAGGTCTACCGTCTGACCCGAAAGTTACGCGCACTTTCAAGGTTGAAACGTAGATTTCCATCTCTTTTATTGAAACAATTATTAATCTTTTAAAATTTACAAAATCAAATTAGTCACGGGGATTTTACGTGTTTCCAAGTTTCCGTCCAACGCTAACGGCCAACACTTTTTACAGGATTTGCTCTTTGATTAATAAAATAAACTAATTGTTTTGTTTTTTTAGTATGACAACCAAAGAAAAATCAATAAATATCAAACAATATCATATTTTGGTTGAAAAATAAAATGACATTGGCTAAAGTTAAAAAAATGTGTTATTTTAATAAAAATCAGACACCCACTATCGGGATTAGTACCTGGCCTAGTAATTGTATCAGTGAATTGACTATAATTTCTCAGTGTTCTTAAGTTCATAAATTTTACATAGTTTATCGTATAATGAATACTGAAAAAATGACTGCAAAAATTAAATACTGATAAATTAAGTGAAATGTAATAATAATGTTAATGTTAAATGCCCATTTTGAGCCGAAACTGACACTTGCCAAAATAATAATAGCAATAATATTTTTCTTTGTTTTCAGGTTGGTATTCATAAAGTCTTCGCTTCAGCTACGCGTCATCTCATTCTACCTGAAGAATCAAAAAATTTCTGTATTCGCTTTAATTAATATATTATTAATTATTTGCTTGTCTACGTGTGCGTGTTCGTTTCGTTTTGTTGTGTAATTATAATAATGATTATGATAATTCCTATAAAGTAAAATACGTGTCTCTGTGATATATGTCGAATGATTAGAATATTATTATTATTATTATTATTAATATTATTATGAGAGTATTGTAAAAATATCTAACAGTATAAAATGATTGAAAATAATAATACCGTGTACAGGAACAATGAAGTTTACTTTAGGAGACTACCTCGGCTCGGACGACGAATCGTGTTTCCATAAACTGAAGAAAATACTCATCGTTTTTGGAACTGCCCGCATTGTTAATTTTTAAACGAATTATTAAGAAAACATGTCCCTTACAGACCTACACGTTTACAAAGTCTAGGAAGAATTATTATGTGAAGCCTAAATTCTTAAGTTATTGATTGTATCAAATGTAATGAAAAATGGATAACAGTGCAATTTAGTGTTGTAATCTAGGTACCGTTGTGTATCATATTGGCATTAAGTAGCCTATAACATGTTTTGTAATAAAATATATGCGGCCTTCGAGGCAGTATCTAGTCTCTAGCGTCTAGACAGCTTATGAATGATACTTATTTCTATTTATTAATAAAACAATTCCATTGGCTTTATTCTGTCATGCTATAAAGACAATTTATTGTTTTTGAAGAATTAAAAATTCTTATTCTAATGCCAGTTCACTACGATAAATGGATACATTATTGAAAAGTTCTGCTTGTTAAATTCGTAATCTTTTTTTATTGATAGTTAAAAAATCCTACAATTGAAATTAAAAAGTAAAGACTACATACCATTTTCGTTGTGAACTGGTCAAAATTAATAAATTTGATAAATATATATAATGTGTATATATAATTTCTTTCACCTGACCATCCTTATCCTGCACATAATAGAGCGCTCCATCTTCTCATGTCCACTCTGGCGGCGAACGCTGGAAACGCGCTAGTGAGGATAGAATCTACACATGCTATCCTCGCGCGTAAGAAATTAACTAATTGAGGTAAGTATTGTGATGTTCTATCGCGCACACAAAAACAGCACCTCTACATGGAATCTAGTCTTCAACATCATATTTTAACAGAAACATAATTCATTCCGTAAAAAAATGCATTGGAGACACTGAAAACGTAATCAACGCAGACTGGTTAACCAACTATACATACTGTTATTTTGTTAGTAACACATGTCGTACGTTGAATATTATCTGTCCACAATCCACCTACCCACTTGCCATTAGAGTGTATATTTGCTGAAGCCACTTATTGGAAGATAAGTGACTGAACACATGCACTGATTCGTTATTTCGTGTAAGGAATCTACAAGAAATTACGAAAACAAAACACATTCCCTCTCACTTAGGTAATTCAGCGAGATCTTAAAGAGTGGTCTTCATGTTAATATATTAAATTCATACCTAGTTGATAAGACTTATTCATTTTTGGCTTTAAACAATCAGTAGCCCTAGATTATATCACAATAAATGGGCTAAGTCCAGATTTACAAAACCCAACCTTGGCCGGGATCGAACCCATGCCTCCCAAAAGACCACCAAGACCGCGGTAGTGTATTTGTTAGTGCATTTTGATATTATAATATAATGTATATCAAATTCTTAAGTTATTAAATCACCACTCCCAGTTATATAGTCCGCGCCCGGCCAGAGGGAGACCATGGGTTCAATTCCTGTTTTTGTTTATAGTATTTATATTGGGATTTTCGTAATCACAATAAAACAATCAAATCCCCTCAAGAGTGGGTGAATAAGGTTTAACAATTTTAGGTATTGCATTTTAATACATGGGCTACCATGATTCCGAGAAAATTAAGCAAAGCGCGCTTATAGCAGCCGAGTTCAAAAGATACCAATGTCACGTGACTTTCCCGCTGCCCGCGCTCTGGATATGTTTGCCTCAACTCGCCGCGCTGCCAGGTATGCGCGATGCTCCCTCTAAGCTCGATGGGGCCGGGCAAAATGTAGTCGGTTAATGAGTATACTGTATTACTAACCTAATATCTAAATTACAAAATACTATTTAACAATGGAATAATTTCTGATAAACATTATTTGTGTTTAAAACACGCTGTAGATTGAGAATTTTTTTGGAAGTTTGGATATTCGTGAAGTAGCCCATTTCGGCGACAGGCGACTTCCGAAAAATTTTGGTCGCTAAAAAGTAAACATTGCTTGGTCGCCCAAACGGCGACAAATCGCCTAATGTGGCAACACTGCATATGCATACTACTAATTGGATGAGCGAAGCGAAGATTCCATTTCACTACACTGGAGAAAAAAATCCGGAATGTTTTTTTCTTTCTTTTTTTTTGTATTTTTGTTTTTGTTTTTTTTATTGTTTTAACACATTGATGTGTTATAGGTTGCTATAAGAGGGCATAGCCCCATTCACAATTTAGTGTCTAGCAACCTACTCAATACTTATACTAATACATTGCAATTAAATTAATTAAAAATACATTATACAATAATAGAAAACAATGTGTGTGAAGACATGTAAAAAGTGAGGGTGATGACATTATGACAAACATGAATGGTATTGTGAATTATAGAATAGAATTATCAGGATACACTAGAAAAGAATTTTTTTAGTGCAGATTTGAAATGGCTCTGAGTGTGTAGTTCACGGATGTCCACCGGCAAATCATTCCATAATCTGCAACTCCGATAGTAATATCCTTGTTGATAGGACGAAGTTCTTGCCTGGGGAGGTTTCATGGGGACACCACGTCCGTACTCTCTTCCACGATTACAGATTTGAATTTGCAAGGGTAACACCTATTTATAAGGGTAAAGGTAAAAGAGTGATAGGAATTCTTATCGACCTATATCAACTCTTCCAATTGTAGGGAAAATTATTGAAAATATTTTGCACATGAGGTTATTACATGAAGTGGATGCATCTGAAGGTTTAAGTGAAAACCAACATGGTTTTAGGAAAGGTAGATCAACGCAAAGTGCCCTTCTAGCATTTACAGATTTTATCTATAAAGGGATTGACAAACGGAATGGTAAGGTTGGAGCTGTTTTTGTTGATCTTAGGAAAGCATTTGATTCAGTACCATTTTTACCTCTTTTAATAAAACTAAAAACCAGGTATAACATAAGTCCTTATTTGTTATCAATATTAGCGGATTACTTTTTAAAAAGAAAAATGTTTATCAATCTTGCAAAATATAGTTCAAAAGTATTCAATATATTTTGTGGAGTACCACAAGGATCAATATTAGGACCCCTTTTATTTATTCTTTACATAGATGATATATCTACTATAATGGGAGGAATCAATTATATTTTATATGCTGATGACTTGGTCTTTTATTTAGAAGGTGTGGATGTTGAAGAGATCGTAAGACGTCTTCAAAAGTTTAAAGAGGATGGGTGATTGGTTTAAAACTCAGGAACTTGATATTAATTATAGTAAAACAAATTTTATGATTTTTCATAAGGCTAATGATAGAAGCATGAATGATATTCATTTGACGTTGAATTGTAATGGTAAGCTAATTTCTAGAGTATATGAATTTAAATATCTTGGAGTTTTCTTAGATTGTAATTTAAATTTTAAGAAACATTATGAATATGTATGTAATAAAGTATCATCAGCAATAGGAATTATAAGTAGAATGAAGAGGTTTGTAACAGAGAGAATGTTAAAGTTACTTGTAGATTCTTATATTCACTCTATTATTGATTATTGTTTAGTGGTTTGGGCAGTAAGACCTTCTACCGAATATGTTGTACTTCAGAAGAGAATTGACCATCTGTTTGATTCAATTCCTATAAGCCAAGATTTACAATCTGATTGCTTCACGATTGAGGAAAGAATGAAATATAGCGTACTGGTAAATACATACAAAGTATTGAAAGGTATGTATTCAGGTATTTTACCCAATATTTTTCAATTTGTTGATCGTGATAGAAATTCTATTCTAATGAACTCTTTGAAAGTTCCTAAATTAAATTCTGAATCATTAAGAAAGTCATTCTTGTACAGAGGAGTATCCTTTGGAATTCAATTTCTTATGATATTAGAAGCCAGTTTACTGAGCTAGGAATAGTACAATTTAAAAGTAAAATTGAAGCAATGATAATGAATCGAAGAACAAAGAAGAATTGATTTTTACTATTTATTTGTGGGCATTGTCACTGTGTTTATGTAATGTTAATTTATATTCATATGTTCTTATTTATGATTTTGCTGTTCTCTTTGTTTGTTTATTATTGCTTTGATTTTGATGTATTCAATGTATTTTCAATTGATATTTTTCTGCCTAGATTGTCTGGTTGCCGCCCACTGGTGGAACTTGCAACTTGAGTTAGGTGTCCTGTATCATTGCTGTGATCAGTTTTTGACTTGAACAATTTTAAATAATTATATATCTGATATAATTATATATTAAAGTCAAGATCTTTTGTACTAAATTGTTATCAAGATTTGAACACAAGAATGTTGGTTGAACACAAGAATGAAGATTCGCGTTCGGTGGTTTCTTCCGCGAAAGATTGGTTACTCCCTGATTTGCTGTTCCTGATTTTTGGCAAACCTCATATTCGTTTGAGTGGGATCGTCTAATAAATCAGTTTTTTCTTTTCGTTTTTCTTTTTTAATGTTTTTTTTTTTTTCTTTTTTCTTTCTTTCTTTCTTTTTTTTTTTTTTTTTTTTTTTTTTTTTTTTTTTTTTTTTTTCACCCCCTTTTTTTATATATTCGATTCATTTATAAATTGCATTTAATATCCTTTTTATTTGTTATCAAATTTGTTGAGTATTTAATGCATTGTTGTAATATTACTATTTCAAATATTTACTTAAATGTAGTTCATTGTTGTGTCTGCATCTATGTAATTAGATTTATTTAGTTGTCCTCCTTTGTAAATCAGTTTTTATAACTGAATAGGATAGACGTTAAATAAATAAATAAATAATAAATAAATAATAAATCCTGTGAAATGAGTTGAGGTCAGTTGTACCATGAAGCATTCCCAAAGAAATTGAAGATCTGTCGTTTTCTATACTCTTCTAAAGTTGGGATTTTTAAAGTTTTTCTTCTTGCTGTGGCACTTGAATTTTGGTGACTTGACATTTTGCAATTAATCTAGTAGCTCTACTCTGCACACGCTCTAATTTGATTTTGTTTGTTTCTGAAGTTGGATTCCAAGCAGGACAAGCATACGTTAGTTGTGGTCTTACAAGTGCAAGATACACTGTTCTCTTTACATTGACTTGGGCATTTGCCAGGTTTCGAGCAATAAAATATAACTGTCGAACGGCCTTTGCACGAATGAAATCTGTGTGTTTGTTCCACTTCAGATCTTTTGATATAATGATGACGAGTAATTTTACCTGATCCTTTGATTCAATTATTGAACCGTTAATGATATAGTTAAATCTTAATGGTGTTCTTGATCTAGTGAAGCAAATTTGTACACTCTTTTGTGGATTTAGTTTCATTTCGTTTCACGACACCAAGTATTTACGTTTGTTCAAATCGGATTGCAAAATATCAATATCATTTTTCGAGAAAATCTTTCTGTACAATGTGCAATTATCCGCTTACTGACTCATATCTGAGGTGATACATTCGGGTAAATCCATCATAAATAAATTGAATAAAATAGGGCCAAGAACAGATCCTTGAGGCACTCCTGATGTTACATCTATGAAGGACGATTCACCTCCTTGAAATAATACTCTTTGAGACTGACGTATTAGGAAGTCTTTTAGCCACTTATGTACGGGTCCAGTAATACCGTACTTTGAAAGTTTGTTGAGGAGAATTGAGTGTGAGATTTGATCAAACGCCTTTGACCAATCCAATAGTATTGCATCTACCTGTTTACATTTGGAATCCTCTAGAGCATATTACTGCCAGTCGTCTAAAACCTTTGTCAGTAATGTAGCACAAGATCTTCCCGGAATGAAACCATGTTGATTTTTATTAAGAATATTTGATGTCTTGATATACTGAATTATTCCTTTGATATTATGCGCTCCATGGTTTTACATATAATAGATGTCAATGAAATTGGACGGTAATTCATAATTACTTCTTTCTTCCCCGATTTAAATATTGGAATAACATTCGCTACACGCCAGTCGCTTGGCAGTGATCCATTACTCATCGAAAGATTGTACAATGCACTCAGTGATGGAGCTACTGATATAGCACAATATTTTAGTATGCGAGCAGGTATTTCATCTGGTCCGGTAGCAGTGTCGACTCTTAGCTTCGATAAACTTTGAAATACATCATAATATATTGTAAATCTAATATTTGGCATTGAATCTATTTTCTGTTGATTTAGTGGACAAGGATGACTTTTGTTGGAAGGAATGGAAAAGTTTTGTTGGAAGTTCTGATTAAAAGCTTCTGCTAATATCCCTGGGTCAGACTCAGGAATACCATTTACAAGAAACTGTTGAGGTGATCAAGATCCACTTTTTGAATGTATATATCTCCACAGTTTCTTACTATTAGTATTTGTCAAATCCCACAAATATTGGCTATGAGCATTATGTATCTCAGTTTTAACTTTATTTCTGAATTTTGTATATATTTGCCAATCCTGTTCATCTTGAGATTTCTTCCAGTGTTTGTATAATCTGTCCCTCTTTTTTAGTGATTTAACTATTTCCTTATTTATCCATGGAACTCTTTGCTTCCCTTGTATTGTGGATGTGTGTTTGTCCGCACGATTCCGGCTACACCGATACTCCAATTGCAATGAAATTTCATGGAGGCCTTCGAAATCTCTGAACTTAGAACTGCCACGTTTTTGAGCGCAATCGAAAAATTATTTCTTATGAAAATCGCAATTTTACGATTTTTTCGATTTTTGAAAAATTTCTTCTACTTATAACACCTACATGCTTTATCCGATTGTTATGATTTTTTCACAGAACCATAATTTTATGAATTAAGATATTCGTGTGAAATTTGAGCGCAATCGAAAAATTATTTCTCATGAAAATCGAAATTTTACGTTTTTTTTTATTTTTTTAATTACGATTTACTAAAAAAATTAATAATTTAAGTTTATTTTTTATTTAATTTAAATTAATTGTAAAAAAATCTTCAACAGTAATGATTTTTTCACAGAACAACAGAAAATCCGCATAACACATGGCAGCTCAATACACCAATTACGCTCATCCAACACGCGGCGGGACTAAGCGTTTTCCTAGTTTTAGTTGTATCATCTAACACCTTTGTAGTATTCTACTGTATACTATATTATATTTTATTATCCTTGCAAATATGTGGTTACATGGTGGCAAGTTCCTAAAATTAACATTTTAAAATTGTACAAAAATATAACATTCACATTCATTTTTCTTCATATCTTATATTACATCTAAGACACCATCATCAAAGCAACATCAAACATCAATGAAATCAAATCTACATCAGATCCAAATCAATATCCTCCAAATACCTTCTAAACATTTTTACCGAGGATTCCTCAACAGCTGCTGCTGGCAATTGATTCCATTCTACAATTGTTCTATTTAAAAAAGACCACTTCCCAACATCCTTCTTTTTTAGTTTACATTTCAATTTCAGGTCATGGTCTTTCCTCCCTTTGTATAATCATTTTTCAATTTTTATTGCTTATCTCATTCCATCCCTGTATTCCATTCATAGCACGAACAGGTTGCACAGCCTGTTTCTCCCTCTCCGTAATTTTAAAGAATCCCATCCTAAACCTTCTATCATTTCATTTACACTGTCATACGTTCTTATCCTCCTTCCCTTGGAATCAGTTACCCATCTCCACCTTTTGACCTTCCCAGTTACTCTCCTTGCTGCTAATCTCTGTACTTTGTTTAGGGC
Organism: Sweltsa coloradensis; assembly: GCA_024449915.1. Taxonomy (NCBI): domain Eukaryota; kingdom Metazoa; phylum Arthropoda; class Insecta; order Plecoptera; family Chloroperlidae; genus Sweltsa; species Sweltsa coloradensis. The sequence continues at coordinate 803,428 of JAMZAV010000368.1, forward strand.
TTTGATATGACCGTCCTTATAAGGGTCCCATATAGCACTTGCATATTCCAATATTGGTCTTATAAGAGATTTATATGCTTTATCCTTAATTTTTGTGTGAACCCCTTGTAGCTGCCTCATTACAAAATTTAGAGCTTGTATTGACTTTTTACTTACATATTCCACATGATGCCCCCAATCCAAATTGTTATCTATGAACACTCCCAAGTATTTGTAATTGATGACAACATAGTGTTTTACCACACAGCTTATAGTTTATTTCCGCTTTTTTCTTTGCTCTATTAAATGAAATAACCTTACATTTACTCACATTTAAACCCAATTTATTTATATCTACCATTTTTCAATTACTGTTAAATCTTCTTTAATTATAAGAACATCTTCATCTTCCTTTATTTCCCTATATAACACCCCATCATCTGCAAAAAGTCGAATTTTGGATTTTATTCCTACTTGTATGTCATCTATAAATATAATAAACAAATTTGGTCCTAGCACACTGCCTTGAGGTACTCCTGAAGTGACATTAATCTCTTCAGAAATTACATTTCCCACTCTGACTCTTTGAGTTCTATTTCTCAGAAATTCCCCAACCCAGTTTACAATTTTACTATTTCTTATTTTGTTTCCAAATTTCTCCATTAAAAGCTTATGAGTTACTTTATCAAATGCTTTTTGAAAATCTATAAATATTGCATCAATCCTACCATTATTATCAAGTGTGTCAGCTATGTCCTGAGTAAACCCTGTTATCTGAGTTTCACAAGAATAACCCTTCCGGAACCCATGTTGTGTACTTGATAATCCTTCTCCATCTTCAATAATGTTCTTAATCTTCACATCCATAATCCTCTCCATTATTTTACACACTGAAGACGTAAGACTGACAGGTCTATAATTACCTAGTCGTCCCTTCCCCCACCTTTATAAATTGGAACAACTATTGCTTGTTTCCACTGATCTGGCAGTTTTCCCATCCAGCTGCTTTAATAAATATATTAGTTATTCCATCTGGCCCTGGAGATTTATTATTATTAAGTTTTCTAATAACACTAATGATATCATTATCATTTTACACTACCTCATATCATCCCAATCATTTTTTTTATTTCTATCCCCCAATACCTTTCAGTGTGGAAAATTTTGCCATAGTATGTTTAAGAGCCCCGCCTTCCACGCCGATAAATTTCGTTTCATTTTTCATCAACAAGTGGGAAAAATCAATGTTCTTTTGGCATTAATTTTTTATACATACTTTTCCCAACTTTTTTGCCGTTTTTTTTCTTTAAACTACTCTCCAAATTTTTTATTCTTGCATCTTTTTAATTTATCTAATTGATTACTTAGCTCCCTATTTGGGGTCCCCTTCGTTTCATCGCCCTTGTTTCATCGACACCCCCCGTTTCCTCGAAAAAATTCATTTAATATTTGAAATTTCGTGCCCACCTTTTCATCGAAATTTTGGGGAACCCCCGCTCCGCGTTTTCACGACACCCCGTTTGCTCAAAAAACTGGAGTAGTAGCTGTCCAAAAAACATTCGCCTCGGCGCGCTGCGCCCCGCCGGCACAGCCGGGGGGGCTCTGAATTCTACTTAACGAAGTGTCAATAAAACAAGCGGTAAAAATATACTTTTTGTTTTTTTTGCAACCCCTCAAAAATTTAAAAAAAATTTTATAAAAACTGGGAAAAAACCCCAAATTTGTAAGCATTGTGGCGACCCATGTTTTTGGGTCCCCTTGGGCTTTTCTTTTCATCCCTCCCAAAGGGCTGGACCCGGCATGGGTCTTTCTTCCTAGCCTACATAGACTAGAGGGGGGCATGTGGTCATACGATGACGGCCCTTTACCAACTTAACTAAAAACCCCCATCATTTATACCTATTCATCAATCAACTTAAATGAAAAGTTTGGGGGGTACTCCCCCAATGACCGCTACACGTCTAAAAACAATTTGGTTTTTTCCCGGGTTCCCACTGCGCTAAAAATAATTTGGGAATATAAGTAATATTTGAGCCATCGTTTTTTTTAATGCAACATGGTTTTATTTCGAATAAAAAATAACGTTACTAGTCTATTTTTTTTCCACAGAAGTGAAGGGGGTGGGGTTGGAAGCATCAAAGCGATCAGTGGGGGATTTTTGATCCTGCTGTTTTCTCATGGCGGATATCTTCCACGTGGGGTACGGGGGGTACGTACGATTCCCACACATTTAAAATCTTTCCCCATAGCGATCAGGCTGGGATCTGATCCTGGGGTTCTCTGGGCGTGATCATTTCCCCTATACGTTGGGGTACCGGGTACGTACGATCTTCACAATTTAAGTTCTTCCCCCCGCGATCAGTGCTGGGATTTTGATCCTGCGGTTTCTCTCGGCGTGTATTTCCTATTTTGCAGGTAGGGGGTACTACAACACTTAATTTCTTTTCCCCTAGCGATCAGTGTGGATCTTGCCCTGCGGGTTTCTCATGGGTGATCATCTCCTATGTTTGGTACGGGGTACGTACGATCTGCCCACACAAAAGTTCTTTTCCCTAGGATCAGTGGGGGAAATCTGATTTTGTGGTTCTCATCGGCCCCGTGATCATCTTCTACGGCAGGTACAGGGGTAGTACGATCGCAACTTTTAATTCTCTTTCCCTAGCGACAGGCTGGAATTTTGACCCTGCGGGGTTTCCTCGGCGTGATCTTTTCCTAGTTGCAGGTACGCGGGTACGTACGATTGCCACACATTAAGTTTTTTTCCCCTAGCGATCATGGGGGGTTTTGATCCTGCTGGTTCTCATCGGCTTGATCATCTTCTATACGTGCGGGTACGCGGGTAGTACGATCAACCAACACTTAATTCCCTTTTCCGCTCATTGTTAAAGTGTAAGCAATCTGCTAAAAGAACTTATTTTGTAATCATGTGTACTTTTTAATTTTTTTTAATTTTTGTTCACGTTCAATTTTCAGTTCACGTTTATGTTCAGTTCTTTTTGTTTATTTTCATGTTCATGTTCACGGTCCGTCTGTTCATGTTTACTTTCTTTTCATGTGGGACGGTCGTCGGCACTTTTATTTTCATTTTCATGTTATGTTAAAGGGGCCACGTTATGTTTTTTTTTAGTTCTTTTCACGTTCACGGTCATTTTATTTTTCATGTTTACTTCATGCCCATGTTAGGGTCACGTTCAGTTTACGTTCATTATAGTTACGTCTGTTCATGTTCATGTTCAGGGCCCCTTTAATTTTCATTGTTTACGTTCATGTTCACGTTCATGTTCATGTTATGTTTACTTTTCAGTTACGGTCACGGTCATGTTCATTTACTTCATGTTCATGTCACGGTCACGTTCAGTTATTTTTACGGTTTTTTCATTTTCACGTTATTTTCAGTCAATTTAGGTTCATGTTTTCGTCACTTCGTTGTTCAGTTATGTTCTGTTCATGTTCCCGGTAAAGTTCATTTTAGTTTACTTTCACGGTCACTTATGTTTTGTTACGTTCATGTTATGTTCACGGTCACGTTCCGTCATGTTACGTTTTTCATGTTCACTTTCAAGTTCATGTTCAGTTTACGGCACGTTCAGTTTTTACGTTCTGTTTTCCACGGCCCCGTCGTTCATTTTTACGAAAAAATAAAAAATGGATTTCTCAAATCGTGAAAACACGCAGTCAAAAAGATATTTAAGTTGATATCTATGAATCATTGTGTATAAACGCTGAGAACAAAAATTTATACAATAGGGCAGCCTTAAAAAAATTTATAGTGTCTAAAGCTGCAAGAAATCAGATTTAGAATACGATTTATTTAAAAGCATTGTATCGGTTTTTCTAAACGATTTTTAAAATCAAAGGAAAATTACTGCAATTTTAGATAAAGTGAGGGTCAAGTAAACAGGAAAATATTTTTTGTAATTTTTTGGGGGGGAAATAACCAAACCCAAATTTTTGTGAAAACGAGAAACTCGAGCTTGGTGCTACAGTTAATTGAGCGACGATTTTTTATTTTATTTCATACATCTTTGCCTTCCACTATTAAAAAGGAAATCAATTTTTCTCAAATATCGTTCGATTACGATTTTTTTTGCCAACGGTACAAAAAATTTTCGGTCGCTTGGGGGAAAACGGCTTTTTTTTTTGCATAGATACTAGTGCATAGTAATCAAAAATAACCTTATAACTCGGTATTGAAACTGTGCAAAAATAATTACACTGAAACAGCAAAAAAAAAAAACAGCATTCCAAAAATTTACACCCCTACTTCAAACAAATTATGGGGAAAAGCAGAAACTATCAAAGGGAAAAAAATTAAAATTTTTTGCATTAACATGAGACCTTTACTGTCTAAACGCCCTAGGTGCAATGAAAACATGCATGCATGGAAAAAAAATTGAGTTCAACGGAAGAACTACAGTGGGTTATTGGGTGCCCCCTCTGCCCTGAAAATCCGTATTCCGTGGTTAGAGAAGATGGAGGGTTCGAGAAGGGAGTGTAACGGCTTGTTTGCCTCGAGTCTGCTGGCAGTCCGGATTTGTGGGGAACCTTTGCTAAGATATGACTTAAGGGACACCGTCCCTTTTGGATGGGACAAAGCAGTTGGGCCCTTTGGACTTTTCGAAGGGTAGGGTACTGCCGGGGACCAGGTTTTCCTCCCCCGTTCATAATCCTCATCTACCCACTCATCGCTCGAAAGCCCAAGAGTAGTTAAACAAAATCCAATCCAAAACCTACAGTGTAATTAGTTCGGGTGGTGATTTTCATTCAGATTTACAGACAAGGGCCCCCCATATCCTAAAAGTAACTTTTCGTAAAACCCCTATTTTATAGGGCCTACTGACAAAATCCGAAGTTTTAACGTAGTAACGGTCATAAAAATTAACTAAAAATTGTTTGGGGCCCGGTGGTTTGGTTTATTTAAACAAATCTCCCCCATAGTTAATGCTTTTGTCGCCCCACCCAAAAATTTAAAAGGCCCCATATAGAGCTAACTATATATAAAATAACTAAACGCAGAAAGAAAATGCGGAGGATATTCAAATGGGGAAAAAAGACTCTCATTGGCTCATTTTGCAAAAAAGCCCCCCCAATAGTAATTAAATAATTTAGACGAAAGAAAATAAAGAAAAAATTAATTGCCCATCCCGCATGCTGTAGCCTTGTAGATCAGGGATGTGTTACAGCCCCCCCGATTTATAATAGACTCCAGCATTGATCAAGGGTTCTGTGGGGTAAGCGGGCTCCCCCACGCGTCACCTTTAGGCTGCCCCGGGGGTGCTGCGGGCCTAGCGGCGATAAATGGAACTGCGCTGCGAGAACAAAGGAACGGCCCGCTTTTCCCCGCAGTTTTGTGTTCCAATCCCCCCTTTGATCCAATCCTCGCCCTCCCCGTGAAAGTGGAAATTTAACCTACGCGGGATTTTTCCGACTAAAGTGCTCATATTCGGTAACCAGGGTGCGAATTGACGGGAGGGATAGGGGGGGTTTCCCCCCGGTAATTTTCCATGGCTTGTTTTACTAAAGGGATCCCGCCCCGGATGGCTAAAACCCCCCCTCGGATTCCATCCATAACATATCAAGTGATTTTCTTAATGTTAAAAAATAATGCGTCAATATACACAATCCCCTTTTAAAAAAAACCTAGATCGCTTCTAAAACCATCTTTTAGGGCAAAAATACCGCCAAAAATTTTTTTCCGATCACTTCTGGGGCCATCTCGAGGGCAATAATGACCCAAAAATTTTTTTTCAGATCGCTTCTAAGGGCCCTCTTGAGAGCAATAAAACCCCCAAAATTTTTTCCTCAGATTGCCAAAGGCCTCTCAAGGGAATAATACCCCCCAAAAAAAATTGCCTCCCAAGGCTGGGGCTTCGCCCCAGACCCCCGGGGTTTGCTAACAAAAAAACTATTCAAACCATCCCCTCCCTCTGCAGAGTCTTAATTTGCACCGTCGGTAACAAAAGCAAAACAAGTGTTGCAAAATGCAAATGTTTACGGTAAGTACGTTTAGAAGGCAAGTTCGAAGCCGGGGTCGTTTTTAACCCCGGAAGTGTAAAGAAATTGCATTTGGGGGCCTTGAATTACGGGATCCCCCCATCCCCCCACCGTCCCCGGGAAAACCCCAGCCTAGGCCCCACTGCACCCATCCCTTTCCTTCAGCCAAGGGTTTTAAAGGGGGCACATACTTTTTATTTATGGCGTTTTTCCCTTTTCCGCCTCAGGTCGACTAGTGCGCCCTAGGGCCCTGTGCGCACTGGATTCCATTGTCTTTTTATTTTTTCAGTTTTGTAATGTTATTCAAATGGGGGACAACAATGACATCTTTTCCCCCGCCGGTGATACCCAAAGGAAAAAAGCCATTTGTCAGTTTGTATTGTGATATTTTACTTCGCATTTTTAAAGTGTGTCCTCTTGTGTGGGAGGGAGGGGGATTGAAACAATGGAGGCCTACCAGTAAAAGTCTGTAAAAAATAGATTGACGGTATTTTCTTTTATTTTTATTTATTTATTTTTTTATTTATTTAACTCTTCCTATTCAGTTATAAAAAGGGGTTTTTAAAGGAGGACAACTAAAAAAATCTAATTACATAGATGCAAAAAAAACAAAAATAAACTACTTTTTAAAAAATATTGAAATAGTAGCATTCCCAAAAAATGCATTTTCCCAACAATTTTGGAACAAAATAAAAAAGATATTAAAACAACTTTTTTGATTTTTGCTTGTGGTTTGGGCAGTAAGACGCATTGAGTATGTTGTACCCAGAGAGAATTTACCATCTGTTTTATTCATTTCCCCGAGCCAAGATTAATTGCAGTCTGATTGTTTCACGATTGAGGAAAGGGAAGGTGTGAATTTTTTTAAAAAAGTTTATCGAGTAGAAATAAAAATTCCTAGATTTAAATTTTGAAAGCATTTTGAAAAAATTTTTGTAAGAGGGGTTCCTATTGGAATTCAATTTCTTTGAATGGAAACCAGTTATGATCTAGGAATTGTAAATTTAAAAGTAAAAATTGAAGCAATGATTTTTTAATCAAAGAGCAAAGAATTTATTTTTTCTATTTTTTTGAGGTTATTGTCTGTGTGTTTGTGTAATGTTAATTTACCTTAATAAGTTTTATTAAAGATTTTTCTTTTCTCTTTTTTTGCTCATTATTTTTTTGATTATGAAAGATATAATCAAGTATTTTCAATTTTTTTTTTTCTGTCTGTTGTCTGGTTGGTGTCCCCGTATCAGCTGGTGATCCCTTTAACAGAACAATTTTAAAAAATTTTATATTGATATAAATATATAAAGTTCAAAATTTTTTGACTAAAATTTTATCAAGTTTTAAAAACAAAATGAAGATTTAACCAAGAAGGTTTCTTCCCCCGAAATTTTTGATTTGGCCTATACCCTGATTTGCGTTCCCGTTTTGGGAAAACCCCATATTCGTTGAGTGGGGGGATCTTAATAAAAACATTTTTTTTTTTCTTTTTTTTTTTTTTAAGTTTTGTTTCTTTTCTATTTTCTTTTTTCTTCCTTTTTTTTTTTTATTTCCTTTTTTTTTTTTATTTTTTTTTTTCCCTTTTTTATTCTTCATTTTCCCCCCCCCTTTTTCATATTTGATTAATTCATTAAATTGCATTTTCAAACACTTCAAAGATATTCACTCAATAACACAACTTTTTGATTTTCTACAATTTTATTCCATGTTTTTTTATTTTTACAGTTTTATTTCTATTTATTAAAAAACGCGCATTACACCAGGACGCGATTCTATATTGACGGAGTTTGGGCCCAGGCGTTTTCTACCCTTTAAACGACTCGGTTGTAATGTCGACCCACTTGAGGCGATATCGGCAAATAAAACCCTGAAACCGATCCGACTCGGGTTTTATTTGTATAAAATGGTGGGTGATAAGCCTTTGGCCTACATAAACACAAACCCGATTTTAACTTTTTCAAACAATAACAATAGTATGCTCAAAAAAAAACCTCCTTTTTAAGGGCCTACCCCCAAAAATCCCGTGCGTTCCCTTTTTTTAATGAAATTATACCATTAAACCAATTTCTCCCGATTGGGGAAAAAATACACACATCTATTATTTCGAATATTTGAAAACGACTGCAATCACTTGTTCACATTTGACCCCTCCCCGCCATTAAATCATACCTTCGACCTCGACAAAAACAAACCCGGAACGTTACTGTTACACAGAGCGTTCCCCTGACAGAGTTGAACTAGGGGGCCGATGGCCCGGATGAATTTTGGGGCACTCTTTCAGGCGAAAAAAAGAGGGGGGGTTTTTGGGGCGAGCCCCCCAAAAACAGCGCCCCAGGCGAAAAAATTTTTTAAAAAAGGGTTTTTGGAGTGATTTTTTGAGGTTTCAGAAAAAATATCGATCTGGATTAATACTGAAAAAACTGTCTTTTTTGAGTCCAAAAAAACCAAAAAAACCTTTTAAAAAAAAATCCAATTGCTTTGTGGGGGGAAATCGTACCACTACAAATCCATTTTTAGTAGTGAGCCTACAATCTTTAAAATTTTCAAAGCCGGTTTTTTAGATTTCTTTGCTTTTTTGTTTTTTTTTTTTTGGTTGAAAAATTTTAATTTTTAATTTTTTTTTAAGCAAATAAAATAAAAATTGTGAAATTTACCAATTTTGGGGCAAAAGGCGTCCCGAAATGAATATTTGCCGGCATTTAAATGGGGCTGGGTTTTTTTAGTTCCCCTGCGAACCCAAGTTATAAAAGGGGGGCCCGGGTTTCTTTTAAATTTTGGGGCGAATTTTTCCGAGCCCCTTTACCCTCCTGAACGGGGAAAAATGTACCCGGGGTTTCTTTTTAAATTTTGCGAATTTTCTAGATCACCCTTTTTCACCCCCTCAAGAGACAGGTGCAAAAAGTGTAAAGTTGTAATTACCCCCTGGACAAAAGAATACGTCTTTGGAAGAAATATTGTAATTACACCTGGACAAAAGAACGCTTATTTCTTCAAAAGTGCAAAAGGTGTAAAAATTGATGGACAAAAGAACAGACCTCGTGTCGTCTGCAAAATTAATAATCTGTCCACTTGTAGGTTATATAAGTCATTTATATAGATGTTAAATAAGACTAAATAAGTTAAATAAGTTGTAGTAAATAATAAGAATAAAAGTTGTACAAAATTTTAATCACATTGGATAGGCTACAAAATTATGTTTGTACTTGGTTTGTATTTGTAATGAATTTTAAATTAGGCACCAGCACTGCCGCCTGGAATCTGGACCCGCATTTTGCATTTTGTTGGCGGTGGGGGGGGGGGGTGGAAGAAGATGTGATGTGATGTGATACGCCATTGCTTAAAAACTCAGGAAACTTTTCGGAAATTTGGTTGGTTTTTTAATAAGGTAAGCTATGAAAAATTGTGGTGTGTATTGCGAAAACACCTTATTGGTTTAGGTTAATATCGTTTAACCCTACTAGCTTACTTTTAAGACGTACCCTAGGCCTAGGGGCTAGAATTCATGAATGGAAATTTTGAGGTTAGGTTTTGAGCACAATTGCCCGAGACAAGCAAACTGACGGGAACAAATCAAATAAAAAGGACGTTTCTGAATTCTGTTCTTGGTCTCATTACTTGGTCTTATTACTTATTGCTTGGTCTCATTACTTGATCTTGGTCTCGTTGAAAATACCACACTAGTGTCATTCTAGAACATGGCGGCCTCGGGAGTTGATCGAAACACTTCCAAATCACGTTGAGTAGCCTAGGCCCTAGCCAAGTAAGTTATTAAATGTTGGTAATAATATTAAAATAAATAGTACAGAATCAAATTTGATATGGAAATGGCACGTTAATAACGTCCGCTATGATCAAGACCTGAATTTAGGACCTAACCGAATAGTGTTCTTTGCCGTTCTTGGTCTCATTACTTGGTCTTGTTCTTATTCTTGGTCTGATTCCTGGTCTTGTTACTAGATTGCTTCATGCATTTTATCTTTAATTTATTTATGTAATTTATCGGACGTATCGTAAACAGCCGCCATGTTCTAGTACTAAGAACAAGATCAGGTGTCCTTTTCCGATTCTTGTTCTCATTCCCAGATTTCGGCGAGTCTCGATCGTGCGCTCGACTATTCGGATGCTACTAGCTACGTCATGGATATCATGACGCCTAACGGTGACGTAAAACGAGAATAAGACCAGGGAATGAACGCGTTTTGGCACTATTCGGATAGCTCCCTAGTGTGTACTTTCGATTCTTATTCTTATTACTTGATTTCAATCAGTCTCGATTGTGTGCGTGACTATTCGGAGCTACTTGTGACGTCACGGATGAAACTGGGTGATTGACTACGTATATCACGCACGCCAAAGCGCCTTGGTTGAAATCGCCTTCAACGAATTCGATTTGGGATCCGCCCATATATCACGCCACTACAAAGCGCGTTCTTTCAGATCGGTTGCAGACAAGGTCCACTGGATTTCCGCTAGGCGACGTTCGACATTAACATGAGTTGGCGGTGTGTTTCAAAACGGAAATATACATATGGCTGTGGATGCGCACGCACAACACGAAGATATCGCGAAGCTGCACGAAGCCGCACGAAGTCGCTTTGAAGTGTATACCACGTAAGGTCAAGGCGATTTGGTTCCCTCCAAGTCGATTCTAAAAGCGAGTTGAACGGAAGCGCTTCGAGACAAATTCAACGCATATCTAGGTGCCCGTTAGGGCGCCGCAGCCAAGCCGCGGTGCGCTACACACTCAAGCACCTTATACACCAAGCAGAGTTGGGGTGATTTCGAGGTGTTACCCAGCCGTCATGTAACGTGATGTGAACTTGAAAACTATCACAATCGAGGGGATTTAGGTACCTGACAACACATGCCAAATTTTATTGGGGTACGACCATTCCTTCTTGGTGAAAAAATGTCTTCAAACATGCTCAAAATCACTTTAAGGATGTTAGCTACTGCTAGCTACTGCTAACATCTAATACGTCGGCCCGCGATTCTGACCAGACGGGTGGGGCTACAATGTTCATATTTTACATGGACATTAAGGTTATAGAATGATAGTCTCTTTTGAAAAAAAAAGTTGAAAAAGTTTGTTGGAAGGCTTCCAAATAAAGGTTTTAAAATAAGCCTTAAACACTTGGCATATAATCAACAAGTAACCATAGTTACTTGACACTTGTTGACGGTATAAGCAGAGTTAGGCGGGAAAGTGCGATACGTAAACAAAATGGCGGACATTTAAAAATTTTCTTCTTTGTGTGGAACGAGAAAAGGTGTCATTATACTCTCATAAAACAAATCAGAAACCGTCCCTGGCCTAGGCCCAGATGTAGAAAATTATTTATAATACAACAGTGTAGGTCTAAAGTTCCATTTGGCTATAGGACTAGTAAAATTCATACTTACATTACATGTTTGACAAGCCTAGCCAACCCTATGCCAGCACAACATTGTTTTGATATGAACTTGCTCAACTGTTTGTTTACATAATTGCAACAATCAAATCATTTCATACAACTTGTCTTTCGATTGGCCCGCGTTTATGAAGGCACTGCCATCTAGAATAAATATAGAACTTTTTCGAGCTCTTTGCTGTACTCAAATCTTTTTAAAGTGTTTGGATTTCGTGATACTCTTTCAACCATAGGGGTTTAATATCAATGCTTTCAACTCACAACCCATGACGTTTTCCACGATACCGTTCAAGAATACCAATTCCTTCGAAAACGAAAACGACTTCGTTTTCAAATTGCGTTTTCAACTCATCTCCCACGAACTCAAGAATTGGGGTCCAGTCCTTATACCGTCGTTATACCATGGTTATACCACCTATACCCAGGATGTACATGAATCCGGGTCTAGATATTTTACATCCTATATTGTTACTGCTAATACCATAGAATTTAAATCAACTTTGATAAAAATATTATATTTTAGCAAATAATTTTGTAATGGAACTTGAAAAAGTAATGAGATCACACACATAACAAAAACTTGTAGAAATACAGCCAAACCTTACACACTCAAAAGGAATGAGATCTAAAAAAAGGGCCAAGCTCATCTACCCTTCCACATAAACGTACAGTGTCCCATAACAGCATCCTCGAAAAGCTTGGCAAAATAGAATTTGCATGTTTACGTTTAAATTAATTACAAAAAAAGAACTTTGATAAACTATTACGTTAAATTAATAATCGCAAATTCTATTTTGAAAAGCTTTTCGAGGATGCTGTTATGGGACACTGTACGTTTATGTGGAAGGGTAGATGAGCTTGGCCCTTTTTTTAGATCTCATTCCTTTTGAGTGTGTAAGGTTTGGCTGTATTTCTACAAGTTTTTGTTATGTGTGTTATCACTGTCTGCAATCGGCTGGAACCAAGGCGATTTCAACCATGGCGCTTTGAACGTGCGTGATATACGTAGTCATTGATGACGTAAATCGAGACCTAGACCTAAGGTTTTCCACTATTCAGAAAGGTCCTAAGTGTGTTAATTAAATTTTGTTTTTCTGCATATTTGTATTTAATTTATATATACCGACACACAGTCACACACACACAAACAGTTACAACCAGAGATCTTAGATAAAGATTTTTAGTTGGAGCTTCTTTGCAACTTCAAATTGTTTGACGCAAAAAGGCGCCGTAGCTGGCGCTTTCTTGCGGAATTCTTACAAAGCTCTGTCTTTTCATTTTAGTCATTGATCTGTGGACTTTCTTCCATGTGAGTTGTGTGTATTAGTATTGTACTTGTTAGTTATGTAATTTGTAATATGTGTGTTTTAAAGTAGCTCAGAACTGGGAGATCTTGTAAGAGTATGATTATTGCCTACTGGGTTATTCCCCTATTATAGTTTTATCTTTTATTGACTTGTTTAATTTGGGAAACTTTTTTGTACTTTGTAGGCGATTTAATCATTGTAAGTATTTTACATTATTTTAGAAAGTGATATCTTGAAAGATACTAAAGGGCCTATCCTAATTAGTTTATCTTTTTTTGACGCTTTACATTGTAGAATGATTTTTTTACATTTAACTATTAAAACAGGTATTATTTTCAACCACTTTTGAGCAAGTCTAATACTCCCCTACCATGTATATTGTGTTGGCACTGAGTGCAAAAAGAGGCTAATAAATATCAATATCAATATCAATTTAGCAATTTACTGCGTATAAAGCATCAATCAGCGCTAAAAAAGTTTTAGGGTGTAGGCCTACAGCTTGATTCCGATTGGTTCCGGTAACGTACGGAAATTTAAAATTTGGTGATGTTCCCGTTGTCTTTCCGGGAAGCTTTTTTGTGCATCGTGTGTAATTTAACATGTGATTCAACTTTTCCCGTTACGTTCCCGGGGGCAATTGTGCATGGGCCCTATGTTAGGCCTATTTCTTTATGGTATTTTTCTTTCCTCCCCCCTAGGCTAGAGTGGGCATTAGACCTAAGGTTGACGCGCCCTGAAACTTAAAAATTTTGGTGCAAGTGGGGCTAGGGGGCACCCCCAGCCGGGGGGGGGGGGGGGGGGGTCTTTTTGGGTTTGGGTGGGTTTCCAACTTTTTAAAACATTTTTCCACCTTTTAAAAAACAACAGAAACCACTTCATATGAGAAATAAATACAAAAGGGGATCATTATTAACAATTTTTTTGGGCCTACTTTGGTTCGTTGAAAAACAGTACAAAAAATATCACTTGAAATACCTAAACAGTTTGTTAGCACGACACTTGACAATTCACTGTTATTGATCCACCATGAGAAAGGTTTTTAGCTTGGGCCACGCCTCCTTTAATTTTTGGGTGGGCAAAAGCTTTAGCGAGCGAAGCAAAGATTCTATTTCACTGGGGGGTAATTTGGAGTACAAAACCGTAAGTTTTTTTTTTTTTTTGGGGCCTATTTTGTCTGCTGTTAACACGATCCGGCTAAACCGTACTCCAATTGTGATGAAATTTTCTGAAGACCTTTAAAATCCCTGAACTAAGACTGCCACGTTTTTTAGCGCAATTGAAAAATTATTTCTCATAAAAATCGCAATTTTACGATTTTTTTTAAATTTTTAAAAACTTTCTCCGACTTCACCTAGGCCTACATCCTTTATTCGACTGTGATGAATTTTTCACAGAACCTAAATTTTATGGATTAATATATTCGTGTGAAATTTGAGCGCAATCAAAAAGTTATTTCTTATAAAAATCACAATTTTACGATTTTTTAGTTTAAAAAAATTACGCTCATCCAACAACGCGCCTGAAAAAGCATTAGCTTCCTAATAGGTAGGCTACTTAGTAGTACCAACCTTTTTCACTTAAATACTCCACCTACCTACAACACCTTTAACGTCGCTATTGCTATTTTAAATATAAAATAAAAAAAATATATAAATATATACCATCACAGCAAAAACGTGATTATTCAATTTTTGATTTTTTGATTATGTTCTTGTTTAAGGTTACTTGCAGTGAGTAGGCCTACAACATATCAGCACGGTAGGTCTAGGTCGCATTACACCTCACTACTTATAGCCTATATTTAACTATAAAACAAAATGAAATGAAACATGTTAGTGAATTTTTTAATAATATATCATTTGAAGTTGTTTGTTATTGTTTTTATTGGAGAAAAACAGTGTTTAAAAGTTGGACCACACCAACCGAAAAAGTACCGGTTTGGGTAGGGACCTGACAACACATTAAATTTGGTTGAGGTGAGAGCGTGAGACCATTCTTTCTGGGCGAAAACTTGGGTTGAAACATGCTTAAAATCACTTTCAGGATGTTAGTTACGCCCTACTAGGGTCAGCTATGCAGTTCTCGACCACCTTTTTCCTTAGCCAATGATTTGTTCTATGTTTACTGTATTTCAGCCATTGTATCTCCGACATAGGCCTAGTTGGGGAAGGTATCAAAACGTTCTGGCAATTGAGGCTGTTCAGGGTAGTGTACCAAAATGTATCTTCGTGTTTTGTTATACTTCGGGTTGAATCAACTAACAACCGAAGGCTGTATTGATCAATTCTCGACCTAGGCCTAGGCTTTTATTCGTAACCTATTCTCGACCGCCCCGCCTTTCGCCGGCAAATCCCATGTTAAACTTCGCCGAATATTATCAAAATCAGAAATCGACCCAGAGTTTATAGGCCTACATATTTTGGTGCAAAACAATCAATAATGAGCAAAATAGACCATTTCCGACCACGTACACCACGGCCCTAAACCTAGGTCGAGAACCAATTTCCTTGCGGTTGAGATCTGATTACGTTCCGTCATGACAGTTGTCCCGTGACTGCCGTGCTGAATTCAATATTTGAGGTGTAATTATAAGTTAAATAGAGCCTACTAAAAGTAAAAGCAATTAACGTTAATACAATGTTAAATAGTAGCATAACTACTTAATAATGGGGAGCGTGCGGCAAGGGTCAAACCTCACTACGAAGAGGTGGTCAATACCGACTGTTTGACAAGTTCACAAGTAGGGGCCTACATACAATATCAAAGAAAATATCTGGCTTTTCGGTTTGGTTTATTTGGATTAAGGACGCGTCAACCGTTAGGTCATAATGCACCACTCTAGCCTAAGGGGGGGGGGGGGGAGGAGGATGGGCCCATGCTGGTCAGAACCAGCCACGGGTATTGGGAGGAAGGGGGGTTTCTCACGTCGCGGTCGTCATCGTCTTTGTCATCGTTCGTTGTGTCGTTGTCATCCTCGCCGGGGGGTCGTCAAGGGAAGGGGGAAAGGTCCCCGACGACGATTGCCAGAGCTCGCCTCTATTTTCAGGGTGTAAAATACTACCCTTTATACTAGCTGATGTTTGCGAGGTGGACTTTTTCTCTTGAATCGCCTTTTACGATTGGCAGAGCCATGCTCTGGGCCAATTCTACCCCGGACCCAGTCGGGGCTTTTCGGTAATTGATATCTGTCAAAAAGTGTGGTGGATGGCAAATGAGGAGCGTGCAGAAAGGGTAGAACCTTTTTTCAATGCGCCAAGCTTTATTAGTGTTATTTATTATATATTTGAATGCTTTGATTAATATGAATTGACTAGGGCTATAAGTTTTGTTTCATTCATGATGATGATCAGTGGCGTTTCGTGCCTTCAAAGTCAGGTGGGGCAAGTTCATTTAATTCATGTTTTCACATACATTTTCTCGGAGAACTACCAGGACCAACCTGTTCGATTTGAATCCTACCAATGTTATTGATAAATGCTGAAGAATTAATGTAGAAAGTATGAATAATTATTATTATTAGGAGAATAAATTTAACTACAGAAAAATAGTGAATTCAAAAGTCGTAAAAGTACTACGTTGTTCAAAATAACTTTATCAATATAGTTTGAATTTAAATCAGGTAAAACATTTGAGTCCACATGTAAAATAGATGCAAAATATCGTTCCAAAAACTACATTTTGTCATATTTTTTCTATCCTGTCGATTACACAAAGTATTTGCGTCGAATTTGTCCGCCCGTCAAGTGTTTTACACGGGATGGGGCTAGGTCCGATTTGCCCCTCTTGGAACCGTACGCGGCGCGATCCGCTCGGTGTGGGTGGAGCTACACGTGCATGCTGAGGCATAGGACGACTAGGGCTAGCCAGCGCTAGCCCCGCGTGAAGCTATCGTAGGAACGCTTCACGTGGATGTGGCAGCCGGTGCTGTGATTTTTTTTAACTACTCTTGACTCGAATTCTATTGTTGGCATGGAAATTGAATACGATTGTAATTAAATAAATAATTCAAGCGATTTTTGATTATTTTTGCTGTGCTAGAAATTGTGGTGGGGCTCAGCCCCACCTGCCCCTATGCAGGAAACGCCACTGATGATGATATCTTGTTTTGTACAGGTAGGCTATACACTACATTGAAATCCATCGCTTGGCGTTAATCACGGGGCGAAATGATATAACTTTGTAGGGCACAATGCTGGATGAAACGTCGCTTAGCTCTTCAAGTAGGCTGTATCACAAAACGGTACTTGTTCATTAACGGGATCCCCTCCCAAAAAAAGTAGACATTCAGTGAAAACATTTGATTAGACATTCACAACTTCTACATCTATTCCATCTGAGTTTTGGGAGGCCAGGAAAACACAATTATTTCGAACAAAGCCTCGAAAATATCCTTATCCGGCTACATACTTGCGCCAACGAAACACCTACAGAACCTTTAACGTCGCTATTTTAAATATAAAGGACTTTCAATTCAACGGAAAAGTACTTTTGTTTGAAATAGCCGTTTCGCAAATATCACAAAAATATCACATTAAAAATTGAAAAAAAATCGTAAAAGTACGATAGTCATAAGAAATATTTGATCGATTATTCCCAGAAACGTTTCAGAGATTTCAAAGGTCCCCTCCAATTTGCATCAAGATCGCATAATATGCCGTTTGCCCGGTAGTGAGCGAACAAACAGACAAAAAAACTAACAAAAACAAAACACCCAAGCTATTTTTCTTGAGGTAACGTAAGTGAAGAAAAAAAAAGTAAGTGAAATTAAGTCTTCGCTTCGCTCATCCAAAAAATCGTTGATTTAAATCAAATGCACTTTTTCTCTATTTTGAGCAACAAACACAAGAGTTCTAACTGATATTAGGCAAAGTTTTCCTTAAAAAAAATTGAATTAGATTTTCTGAAACGCAAAAGTATTTGATCCGCTCACCAACTTGATAAGTTTTGAAACACTGATAGTATTGCTAATTTAAATCGAAAAAATCTGATTTGAATAAAAAAGTTGATTTAATTCAAATAGGGCTAGGCCTAAATCATTTTTTTTAATACAAATCAAAAATATCACAATGCTACTAATGGCCTAGTGCGTCCAAGAAAGAATGCAGCTTCAAATTGTTTTCCTAGCATAACTCTTGTCTCAGCTCAGCGTGACCGCGCATCCATACGCCCTCCACCATTACCACTTAAGACGAGAGCATCTGCATTCTTTGGTTGAAGCTAGTATATTTTGTTATTTTATCTAGATCTAGGCTATTGTTAGGCCTAAGTTTGGTATTATTTATTATCTTATGACGAGTTCTGTAGGTCTATCTCTGTTGACGTATTGATGGTAGGCCTTTCTAGTATGTAAGGAAAACAATTTTTTTTTTTTAAATTTCTGAATTGTAGTAGGACTAAATGATAATAAATAACATTTTACAGCTGTCTACAGAGTTTGCAAATGATGAGATAAGTCACTTTTTACTCCTGTTAAAATTGTATTTCAGGACACAGTAATGGCCACACACATGCCCTATGCTCACTACTAGTGATGTTTAGGTGTAATTAATCAATTGGACTGCACTTTAATAAATAAATACGAAGATTTAAAAGAATCCCTGGCATGCTTTACTGGTAGGCCTATAGCAAAAATGTAGAGAATTTATCTTTAGCATAGGCCTAGGCCCATCTTTTCTTTGCTTGAGTTCTCTAATGAGTTAGCAGAAGTTTGCAAAGAAAATACAGAAATACTGGCTGGATATTACCCCCTCCCCTTCATCATCTGATCCCCAACTTTTAAACAGCCCCTACAAAATACCATACTTGGATCGAGCTTTGCTACCCGTATAGGGACGATCTACGGTACATCCACATTTAACATGGTGCCGGCACATTTTGCTGGTGCTTTCTAGTTTCTATTGGTGTGAAATAAATGCTACTCAAACCAGTTTGTAACGGGTGTAGGCCTATGACGAAGTGTACTCAGGTGAACTTCTTTATCATCTTTCTTTCGTGCTATGCTCTCACATTAGGAAGTAGTGAGAAAGGTAACACTGAAGCGTAGCTCGCGGTGGAGCGTGATGCAACTACTGTGGAATTGTTGCCGTTTTCCTTGCCACTAGATCGTAATATAGCAAAGCTATTCTAGTACTAGTAGCACTACTGTATTTGTCCCTATCCCCACCATTTCTAAAATATTTATTTAGGCCTACCAGTACATATAAAGTCGAGCTGTAATTTGAAAATACGATGCTGTATAGTGTAGTGCTAATATGTGTGGCAGCTTGCGTTGACAGTATGATGAGACATAGTCTGACACGTCGTTTATATGTTTATAGTTTGTCTACGAGGATCTCCTTGGGGTGGTGGCAAGAGGCGGACAACGCACACAAGAAGAAACGAGGCGATCAGTCAACAACGCACAGCTGGAGCCTGGAGTATGAACGGTAAGGCTGCTGTGCACTACCACTCTTATCAGTCAACAGTTTACTTAGATCTCAGGTAGGCCAATAAACAGACTAATTTAAAAGACAGGCTACTTATAGGGTCATATCATGACATGATCCAATGATATTCTTCCTTACCCAGGTCTGGCATTCCGGTGAACGCGTTTGCGTCCAGTCCGCGCATGGCGTAATCTAGATCGCTCCTCGAGCCGGCTGCCGCTCGGCGCGTGATAAAACCCCACTATCATAGTCAACTAAATTCGTAATAACTATTCATTGTCCGAACTTGAATCTATCATACATTTTGTTACCAGTACATTGTGTTCAGTAATTATGTGGGTAGATAGTTTTACGACCTTCCTTAATAGTTCATTAGGTACTAATATTAGCCGTAATACGATGCATACTCACAACTCACAAGTAGTGTTACCCATTTGGGATAATGATAGTTTATTTGTAAATTATAACAAATAAACAAATCCGTGTGTGATTTTATCGTAATGGGTGTGTCAAATCTTCCAACCCGAGATCGCGCCCGAGATATAACATTAGATTTTAAATAACTGTTATTAATTAAATCTATACTATGATTAATAAAAATGTGTCGGGTGGAGAGGAATTATCGAAATATAGGATTACAAACATAAAAAAATGTAACCATTCAATTATAAATCGATTACAAGAATACACAACATATTAGACTAATACAAACAATCGGATTAATATTCGAAATAGCTAGATAAAATGGACAAATAATGCACAACTGTTTTCATCAAAATTATAATATTGTTTTGAAGTAAGTAGTGGCCTCGGTCATAAGTTTTAAATTTACTTTTATTTAATATAATATTGTGTATCGTGTTGTAATTGAAAATTTATTTATGTATATATCTACGCTCTTTCCTTGAAAAAGTACATGCCTTTGTACATTAGGGATCGTGTGGGGGGGGGGAGAGGACCCCCAGTCAATGCGGGTCCAGGGCACACAGCCCGGATTCTTTCCCGATTCTTTTGAGTGTTTTGCGAGTATTTTTAAGGTTTGATATTTTGAATAACTTTTGTTAGTGGTTGTTGGTGGTTAATGATTGTTGTGATTGCAAAATTATATTATTATGTTCTGTGACTTGACACATGGCCTACCAAGAGATATACAGCGTTTCAGCGTATACCCTGATTTTTCTTTTTCGGTATACGGAGGGGTCAATATTTATTTTTGAGCATACGCCGTATTACTTTATCCCCCATTACTCCACGGAATGTAATTAAGACACGGGAATGAAACCTTATAAAATCTCGAGCAATCTCCTTGATAGTTGATTGTAATCATCGCCATCCGTTAAAGCATTACTAATAAATACGCCTACTACTTCAATATAATAATTAAATAAAACATTTCCGCACTCACGAATGTTTGTTTCCGTCGGCATGTTCTTTAGGTGGAGTCTGTTGTTTTATCTGATTCAGATGCACATTTGCGTGAGTAAAAAATATTATGATATTTTCTCTGTCAATGTAGTTCCAAGGACTTTTGATTGAATCTAAAAAAAATTATTTAACGACGTAAAGTAAAGGAATCGTCGGGGGTTTATATATTTTCTTTTACTTTTTATAACTTTTTTTAAAGTCTATTAAAATTATCATTAATTTTGGACACGCAAAACGAAAAGTAGGCCTAATATCAATTACGTCTACGTACACTGACTGGCGTTGTTACACTCGAGGAAAGTCAACATTTTATCGTTCATACGTCCATAAACCCACTAACAACAAAATTTACTTCGGATGGATATGTTTGACACAAAATCGAGCGAACTGTTAGATAATATCTGGACCACAGAACTGTTCCATAAAGACTTCTGTCTGAGTCTTTGCAGCCAGAAGGAAGAATACACACTGCTCCGAGAGATCCCATAGAGATGGGGCACATGAATCTGTTTTGATTAATTTTGAAGTTGAACGAATGCTCGTAAAGATATCGGTTTAATGAAAACCATGCCAGCTTATTACTAATGGAAAAATGTAGTAAGCTGTCACTAGCACAGTGTACTCTGTTATCTGTGGTATTAATAAACAATGTGTGTGTATACAGAAAAACCCAGATGTGGTCCACCAAATAGATTGGACATGCATAGCGAAGCAATGAACAAGTGCGTCTTATACGGCCGCTGCGATCTAGCTGACGTCACACTCGCGGCGGAGATGCGCAGTGTCATACCTAGCCACACAGAGATATCGTTGTACCATGGGGTCATATCATATAACGTCATATTTTAATGAGGTCTAGGCCTCGATAAAGTTTCATCAAAATAAGAGTACAGTAGTCCCTCGACAATTCGAACTCTGATAGTTTGAAATTCGGAAAATTTCGAACAAAAACATTGGTCCCAACCATCAATATAGGACTTCACATGTTATTTTATTTGGTTACTTTGAAATTCAGCATTATTTGTATTTTGAAGTCATATTGAGTCCCAAGTTTGAAAAGAGTCATGTTTTTGGAACGTAGTGTAGCTCGTAATGTTGCGGCGTTACTCGGCGGAAATCCCCGGGCTATTTATAGCTCTCGTCCATTATCCAGCGCTCGACTTACGAGATAAACGAAGGCTGGAAGGTTGCCAAGGAAAGCATGCGTTCACTTGCTGATGCCTCGCCGAGTAGATGCACAGTGGTAGACGTGTTTGTCCCTGGTCTGCGTACTGTTTAGTGACGTGCTAACTAGGGATGGTATGTGTATACGGCATGTACATGTTTATATTATCATTTATCCTTGATCAGTAAAACGATTTTTTATGCTGTTTTTATCCTGTGTGCGACCAGCCGAAGTGTTTTCTCATGAACCAATTTACAGTCATTGTTTCATTCATACGTGCGTGTAGTCTCCAATTTCAACACCCTTCCCGTCTTCACATTGGCAGCTTTGAATCTTCGCAAACTCGTAGGCCTACAGTCAAGTTTTACGTCATTACGACCGGGCTCATTTTCTTAGTGTTTCTGCGATCCGATCACGAAATTCGGCGCATTGGCATCTGTTTTGTCTCAAGTGCAACCGATCACGATATCGTATCGGTATAGTTCGCTCAAGGTGAAGCCTTGTTTGCCGCTATCTCTATCCCCCGGGTGTGTTCCCCGATGTCGACAGTCAACATCAGCTGGCTAGATGGCTCCGCCCACGTGCTCTCGCTGTCAACTCAGTACAATCGTATAGCTCTCTCTGTGCTCATACTTTGAAAAGCTTCGATGTGCTTTCAATGATACCGAATGTCCGAACTAATACGTTCAAAGGAAGTTTTAACAAACTTGCATTTTTTTTTAAAATTTGGATTTTGGATTTTTGTCTAATTTGAATTTGCATATTTCAAAATGGCTTCTTTCTTTCTTTCTTTTTATTGCATAATGGCGACCCCTCGCACAATATGTGTCCGGGGTATATTACAGGTCACAGGTCTTAAAACTAAGTTATACATATATTATACTATCTCACAAGGCAGTATAAAACTAACATCATAAAATCCCTTAATAAATAGGCTACGTTAAATATGAGCATGAGAATGATGTATAAAATAAATATATATATTAAAAACAATGAAGGACATAGGCCTTGTATATTGTCGAAGTCAGTACATGTCACTCGATTTCAATTCGACCTTCTTTAAAAGCTACAATTGAATAAAATGCATTTTGCACCAGGTAGGTATAGGGCCTATATTTTTTGTGTGAGCTGTTTTGTGTTATCTATCTGTTTTATATTGTTTGGTAAACTGTTGAAAAGAGTTATCCCCGCTATATGTGAGCCTTTTTGGCATCTCGTGTTGCTGTGGGGTATAGGCCTATGTATGTAAATTACCTTTTTGCCTCGTATTATGTTGGTGAATATTTTCATTTGTTGTTATATTTTTACCATTTTTGTTTACAATATTATGTTTAAGGAGCTCATATACATAGATGCACGGTACAGTAAGTATTTTCATTTTTTTAAATGTTTGTATACATGATTGTCTATATGAAAGGCCTCCCAGGATGCAAACTGCTCTTTTTTGTAGTTTAAATATTTCATTAATGTGTGTAGTGCTACCCCATATTTGTATCCCATACCTAACTAATGATTCGAAATATGCATGGTAAGCAATTTTTGCTGTTTGAACACCCGTGGCATCTCTTATCACTCTCAGTGCAAAGCATGCAGAGCTCAATTTGGGGGTCAGTTTATTTAACTGTGCTTCCCAATTTAAATTTTCATCTACTGTAACTCCAAGGAAACCCGTGTTTGTGAGTCCTGCTATTTTGAAATTTTTATCCATCTCTATTTCTGGGAGTTTGTCAATTTGTTTCTGGTATAGATGGAACTGGATAAAATTTGTTTTTGATATATTCATTCCTAGTTTATTTGTTGTAAGCCAATGTTGGATTAAATTTGCTGCAAGTTTGGACTCCCTTACTAGGTTTATAAATATCTAAATATTCATAAATAGCGGCAAAACATGCATTCGTAGTTCAGTAGTTTAGCGGTAACTACACACACGATTTTGGTAATTTATTTTTTTATTTTGAAGATAAATGTTAAAATTAGGACTTGTGTGATGTACATTTTCCATAAAAAGTTTTGTAATTTTTTTATAAAGCTCTAAAGTGAAGGTAAATTTTCAAAATATTATCCAAGTTTGCAATTTTTTATATGCCCATATTATATACAATTTCGAATTTCGAAAATCGACATCACACAAGTCCTAGTAAATTTTATTGTGAAAAGAGTAAAAAAAAAATTATGCCGATATGACAGTTGTGGGCCGAGTTCCAACTGAATGCGGGGACACTGCATCGCGCCGATATTATAGCTACTCCTGTGCAGCCTTAAGATATAATTTTTTGAATTGTCATTCTAGTGTAGGCCTAGTAGGCCTATTATGCTTAGATTTTGTGGAAAAAAACAATTTTTGGGGGTACTAATACTAATAGCCCCTTAAAAGCATTGGGAGCAATATTGTTTTCACACACCTCTGCGTGAAGTTGGTCCCAGATGTACGGTAAACCTATGTCAGGCCTAGAAGCCTACCCTATTACTAGATCTCACTTTGTATTGAGAAGAGTTAAATTCTATATTACTTTGTGTTATAACCGGAGGAGTAAATGTATAACACACCCTGTTGTTCTGTCTCAGCTGTAGAGTATGTACTTAGCATAGGCCTAGGCCCATCTTATTCTTTGCTTGAGTTCTCTATGAGTTGGCAGAAGTCTGCAAAGACAAATACAGAAATTACTGGCTGGATCTGTACCCCCTCCCTTCATCATCTCATCCCCCAACTTTTAAACAGCCCCTACAAAATACCATGGCTACTGTGGATCGAGCTTGCTACCCGTATAGGGACGATCTACGGAACATCACCATTATATCATGGTGCGGCACATTTTGCTGGTGCTTCTAGTTTCTATTGGTGTGAAATAAATGCTACTCAAACCAGTTTGAACGGGTGTATTGACGAAGTGTACTCAGGTGAACTTCTTTACCTCTCTCTTCGTGCTACGCCTCCTCACATTAGGAAGTAGTTGAGAACAAAAGGTTAACACTTTGAAGCGTAGCTCGCGGTGGAGCGTGATGCAAAACTATGTGGAATTGTTGCCGTTTTCCTCGCCACGAGATTGTAATATAGCCAAAGCCATTTTAGTAATAGTAGCACTACTGTGATTTGTCCTATCCCACCATTTCTTAAAATATTTATTAGGCCTACCAGTTATATAAAGTCGAGCTTGTAATTTGAAAATACGAGCTGTATTAGTGTAGTGCTAATAGTGTGGCAGATGCGTTGACAGTATGCATGAGACATAGTCTGACACGTCGTTCATATGTTATAGTTTGTCTACGAGGATTCTACGGGGGTAGGTGTGGCAACGAGGGGACAACGCACACAAGAAGAACACGAGGCGATCAGTCAACAACGCACAGCTGGAGCCTGGATGTTTTAGAACGGTAAGGCTGCTGTGCACTACCACGCTTACAATCAACAGTTTTATTTAGATCTAGGTAGGCCCAATAAACATTGACTAATTTAATAGACAGGCTACTATTATAGGGTCATATCATATTAACGTCATATTTAATGAGGTCTAGGCCTCATAGGTTTCTTATCAAGATAAGAGTTTACAGTAGTCCTCGACAATTTCGAACTCTGCTAGTGTGAAATTCGGAACAATTTCGATACAAAAACATTGGTCCCAACCTTTTTCTTTTTCTATCAATATAGGACCACATGGTATTTATTGGTTACTTTGAAATCAGCATTATTTGTATTTGCAAGTTTCATATTGAGTACCAGTTTGAAAAGAGTCATGTTTTTGGAAACGTAGTGTGCCGTAATGCGGCGGGTTACTCGGCGGAAATCCCGGGCTATTGACAAAGCTCTCGTCCATTATCCAGCGCTCGACTTACGAGATAAACGAAGGCTGGAAGGTTGCCAAGGAAAGCATGCATTCACTTGTTGATGCCTCGCCCGAGTAGATGCACAGTGGTAGACGTGTTTTGTCCCTGGTCTGCGTACTGTTTAGTGACGTGCTAACTGGCATGGTATGGTATACGGCATGTACAGGGGTCCAGGTTTATTATTATCATTTATCCTTGCATCAGTTAATCAACGATTTTTTTATGCGTTTTTATCTCCTTTGTGGCGACACAGCCGAAGTGTTTTCTCATGAACCAATTTACAGTCATTGTTTCATTCATCGTGCGTGTAGTCTCCAATTTCCATACACCCTCCGTCCTTCAATGTTGGCAGCTTTGAATTCTTCGCAAACTCGTAGGCCTACAGTCAAGGTTTTACGTAATTACGACCGGCTCATTTTCTTAGTGTTTCGGCGATCGATCACCCCTCGAAATTCGCGCATTGGCATCTGTTTTGTCTCAGTGCAACCGATGCACGATATCGTATCGGTATAGTTGGCTCAAGGTGACGCCTTGTTGGCCGCGTATCTCTATCTTACCTATCGGGTGTGTTCCCCGATGCCGACAGTCAACATCCAGCTGGCTAGATGGCTCCGCCCACGCTTCAGCTAGTTCATCTCAGTACAATCGTATCGCTTCTCTCGCTTGCTCATACTTTGAAAGCTGCGATGTGCTTTCTCACCATGATACCGAAGTCCGAACTAATACGTTTCAAAGGAAGTTTAACAAACTTGCATTTTTTTTAAATTTGGATTTGGATTTTTGTCTAATTTGAAATTGGTGCATATTTTCAAACTGGCTTCTTCTCTTCTTTCTTTTTATGCTTAAATGGCGTACCCCCTCGCAAAATGTGTCTGGGGTATATTACAGGTCACAGGTCTTAAAAATAAGTATACAATTATACATCTCACAAGGCAGTATAAAACTAACATCATAAAAATCCTAATAAATACATTAAATCTGAGCATGATGAATGATGTATAAAAGAAATATATATAAACAATGAAGGACATGGGCCTTGTAGATTGTCGGAAATCAGTACCTGTGACTCAGATTTCTCAATTCGACCTTCTTAAAAGCTACAATTGGAATAAAATTGCATTTTGCACAAGGTAGGTATATATTTTTTGTGTGAGCTGTTTTGTTTTATCTTATCTTTTTAATGTTGGTTTGAACTGTTGAAAAGAGTTATCCCCGTCTATATGTGAGCCTTTTTGGCATCTGCGCTGTGTTCTGTGGGGTATAGTAATTACCTTTTTTGTCTCGTATTATGTGGTGAATATTTTCGTTTGTTGTTATATTTTTATATTTTTGTTTACAATATTATGTTCAAGGAGCTCATATACATAGATGCACCTGGTACCAGTAAGTATTTAATTTTTTAAATGTTTGTATTAGGGGTGGGCGAACGTTCAAAAAACTCGAGCCGAAGCCGAGCTTTTTTTGAAGTTTGGCTCGCTCGGGGCTCGACTTTTTCAGGCTCGAGTTTTCTTGTTTTTTTCACTTTTTTTTTTTTTTTTTTTTTTTTTTTTTTGTTGTGTTTTTTTTTGTTTTAGGTTTTTATGTCATAAAAACTTCGAACTTAAACGAACTTTGTCTTGAAATTACGCAATAAACACGCCAAAAACTGATTGAATAAAATCGAGGTTCGCGTGTAATAAAACAACAAAGCAAGCGATCGCCAATACTGGATTTTTCTAACATCTGATTTCCAAGTGTTCCAGCGCCTATGAAAAGTTCTCGTTTTTGGTCATCGCCATGACGTCCACGACGAAGCTTGTATCTGTTAGGAGGCGGTGGCGCATTCTTGATTGGCTCGAGTCATCACAATTCACACTAGTCGTGTCAGGGTCCCCCCCCCCCCCCCCCCGGCAAACATAACAAACACAAACTAGAAATTTGCTTCTTGATCTTTTTTTTTTTTTTTTTTATTTTTTTTTTTTATTTAAGAAGTAACCAAAATTAGTGTGTAATCAAACGGCGGGAAATGAAAATACGCAAAATTGAAAAATAGTTTGAATTAATTGAATTTTTTTATGCGAAATGGGAGCCTTATTTTGAGCTTTATTTATTTAAATTAAAAGTTTTTATAACTTAAAAAAAAAAAATTGAGCTTTTAATTAAATTTTTGTTCCCAAAAAAAATTAAAATTTGTTATAATGTGTTTTTTAAATTTAAAATGCCCTATCGTGTTACAGGATAATAATGGATTTTCAATAAGTTCGGCTCGAGTTCGAAGTTCGAAAAAATTTTGGGTCAAATAACTCCTCCTAACACACAAATCCAAGTTGAGTTCGGGCTCGAAAGTCAAAAACTAGGTTCGCCCACCCCTAGTTTTGTATACATGATTGTCTATATGAAAGGCCTCCCAGGATGCGAAAACTGCTCTTGTTTGAGCTTATTAATATTTCATTAAATGTGTGAAGTGCTAACCCATATGGTATCCCATACTAACTAAATGATTCGAAATATGCATGGTAAGCAATTTGTGGCTGTTTGAACACCGTGGCATCTCTTATCACTCTCGTGCAAAGCATGCAGAGAGTATACATTTTGGTGGGGTCAGTTTATTTAACTTGTGTCCCAATTTACAATTTTCATCTACGTAACTCTCAAGGAAACCCGTGTTGTGTGTCGTGCATATTTTGCAACTTTATCCATCTCAAGTTCTGGGAGTTTGTCAATTGTTTCTGGTATAGATGGAACTGGTATTAAATTTGTTTTTGATTATATAATTTAGATCCTGTAGTTTTATTGTTGTAAGGCCAATGTTGGATTAAATTTGCCCCCCTGCAAGTTTGGACTCCATACTAGTTTTTCAAAAACAACGTTGCTATGATAAGGAGCCGTGATATCGTCAGCACTAAAAGGATCACTTTGATATGTTCCATAAATTTTGGAGATATTTTAATGTATAATTAAAAAAATGGAGGGACTAGTACTGTGTGCCTTGAGGGCACTCCTGCTTACGGTTTTCTACCCAATCTGAAAGATTTCTGAACAATATCTCTTTTCCCACGTCTTTCATTGCTTAATTTAGTTTTTTGTTTAACGCTTGGTTAAATATGATTTGAACCATTTTAGTTTTGCATGTATCCGAATTGCCATACATTTCTAATTTTTTAAATAGTTCTCGTGATGAACCCAGCAAATGCCTTGCTTAGATCGCAAAATATGCCAAGGGGGACATTACTCCCCTTTATCATGGCTTTGAGAGCTAGAATTTTCTAGTTCTACTAGTGCTTGTGATTGTTGATTTATTTTTTTGAAATCCATGGTTGGGAGTTTGAACAGGTATTTTTGTTATTTTACTAAGAAGTCAATTACCAATTCTATTTTACTATTGGCTCCTAGCATTTTTTATAATATTGGTAATATCGAGATGGGCCATATAATTGTTGATATGATTACCCATCTGCACCCATGTAGCGTACCAGTACGCATATAAAATACCCAACACTATTAGCCATAAGCCGTACTGGTACGCAATTTCGCGCGCCTGCATTCTAAATAAGCATAGGCGGCAAATTATGGTCGGAAAGTCGATCGAACAGCTTTCTTCCTTGAAATGTCTATTGGCATGAGGATCTACCTAGAGCTTACTTTTTATGAACTTGGTTCATTTGTTTTCGATTTATCATTGACTGCTTATGAGCGGAATTTTGGCGAATTTGAGTAACCATGGCGTGTTCTGACAGGCGTGATTTCGGTTTGCATAAGAACAAACGACGATATTTCTAGATTTGGATGTTTTAGGCTCGGAGTGTTTTGTGACAGTGATAGTGAAAGTGTAAAAAACAAAGACTCGTGTTTGTGAGCGTAGGCACTGTAACAAGTTATAACTAAGTGATAGTGCCAGTGATGATGCAGGATGTAATGATTGACAACAGTAGTGGCCTAGTAAAGAGGTGTAAAATTTATTGATTGATGGGTCGGTGATGGAAGTGGATGAAGATAGTGATGAAGACCCGCCAAATGTTAAAATGTGCGTAGGGTAGGCCTAGGGTGGATGTTTTGGGAAGGGGAGGTGATCGTTAAGTTTTGACACTTTTAGTGAACTCTGTAACTAAGTGAGCGAGCGCCTGAAAAGTGCGTGGTTTCGGGGGTTGCGCGCCGTATTGGACCGTGCGGGTGGGGATGGGATTAAGATCATCTTTTTGTGTAGGGGTGGGACAACAGAGAGTTTCATTTTATCTGAAATGTTCCTGTTGTTAGGGAGTGATTAAATATTATTATGGACTAAGGGCCATTTTATTATATGTACTACTTTTTTATTACTATGTAGGGATTTCATTCCCACTCAACTGATGAGTGTTTTAAGCTACGGACAATGAGCTTCCCCCCCATAAATTATCAACTGTCATCAGTGTGTAGAGTTGTGAGACATTTCCTGTTCATCGCAGTATTTCACGATCCCCCGGCCTTGTGCTTGAGTAGTTGCATTAGGGCAGTCGCACAGTTCGATTTGCTCCCCTCCCCCCTGCGGTACACCACGGAAACCCGAGTTTGTCAACACGGTTCCCATTACGATCCGGTTCCCCTTTTTCCGGAACCGGTTCTATTTTACCTAAAGTTGCCAAAGGGCCTAGGCACATGACGAGGAATAAATGAGCCAGAACACCGTGGTTGACAAAAATTCTTAGGCCTACGCCTAGTCCCTATGAAGTTGCGTTCCACCCCCACAATTTTTGGACTAGTCGCTAAGGCCCATGTTGTTGGTTATAATAACATTGCAGAACTTGTTTAATAACATTTAATCATATACTAATTCTATTTTTCACTTTTTGATCCACATAATCTAAACTTATAAACAAAATCGATAAGCAGAACCAATCTTGGAGGCATTGTTTGTTAATGTTCTCACTTAAGCAGTTCCTACAATGTCTAGGACACGGCTCCGCCCCTATCGAAATTCCCGAATCGATTATCGCCCGACCATGTTTTCAATCGAAATTAAGCCCGCGCAGATTCAAATTTACGAAAATTGAGAAAGAAAAATATGTGTAGGAACCGGTTCCGAACCGGATCCGGCGAGGGTGGATCCGGTTCCGGATTTTTCGACCCGAAGTCATCCCTAGTTTCATTATCTCAATAGGGTCATTAGGGTAACTAATGTTGTTGGTCTGTTCCACCTCTACCGTTTTATAGCAATTTTAAAAAAACAGGTTAAAAGCATTTGCTACTTCCTTCGGGTTATCTACCCTATTTACCTGTTTGTCTGGATAAATTTTTATATTCAATTCAATATTATTAGTTTTTTTGGGTAGCTTTGAATGTGTTTCATTTCTTACTATTTGCCAGATGGCTTTACTTTTATTCTTAGAAGCATTTATAAATTTGTTGTTGGAATTACATTTTGCAATTTTTAGGTCTTTCCTATATTTTTTTTAAGAGTTTGATACTTTGCTTTGTCTGAATAATCTGTTTGATATTTAATTTGCTGGTGTAGTTGTTTTAAGTTGCTTTCCTGTGTTTTTTAGTTCTGCAGTAATCCATTGTTTATTTACATTTTTTAAATTGTTTTGTTTTGTTGGAAAACAAGCCTCAAAATGGATTTTAAATGTTTGCAGCACTGCCTCCTAGATGTTCGTCGTGCCCTATTACTAGATCTTACTTTGTATTGAGAAGAGTTAAATTCTATATTACTTTGTGTTATAACCGGAGGAGTAAATGTATAACACACCCTGTTGTTCTGTCTCCAGCTGACGTTCAAGATGGCGCCTGTGGACGATGCACCGTCCTCCAAAAAGTCCAACCGAGTTATCAGCAGACTGAGAGAGATGGACTTGTTGGAGTCATTCAGCGCAACCAGCATCTTTCAAACTGGAACTTCTGTTACCGTGAGTTGTAAAACCTGCACTGGTGATCCTTGTTCTAGATTTAATTGTTCAGCTAATATTAAATACAGTCCAGGAATTAAATAGGCCTATATTAAGATCTTATATTGCATCTGTAGTCTAGTGGAGAAGTCATCCGCACGGTGAAGCGGGAGACCCTGGTTCAATCCCCAGCTGAGGTTGATTTACAAATTTCTGCTTTGTATTACCGGTACCGGTACCCTATAAAATGTAATTGAAATGTCTAAATATTTAGCTGCAATTTTGAAGCAAACCATGTTGGGGTATATAATGTTAACTCAGGAGACTGCATATTTGTCCTAAATTGCTGAATAATTAAATGTTCTCGATGTTTCCATCAAATGAGGTTTACGCCGTACGCAGTGACTCATACGACTAGGTAGTGCGCTGGTTATAGGCCTACTCCCACCATTTAATAAGTGTTTTGTGCTAAAGATAATAAATTACATTTCACAATCACAGAGTAGCCTATCAAAGATTTCACAAACAACAATATTTGTGCCTGAAAATAATTGGTTTTGGCTGAATGTGACTTTCAATCTTGACTACACCTGTCAGCTGGTGAAAGTGGTGACATTAAAAAAATATATTACTCTACTCACGCTGAGTGATAAAGACCACTAGTCGGTCAAAACAACTTGTCTAGGCCTCCTCATCTATTTGTGTCTATGCAACCTACCTAACATTCTTTAAGGTAAGCTGTCGTCCGTCTGTACCCTGAAATTTTGTGAATGACTTTTTTCACTAAATGGTGCTTAATATGACTGTGAGATTGGAGAAGGGTTGACAGGTTGGGAAAGCAAAGAGAACATAAATCCTAGCCTGAAGGGCTGGGGGCGACAAAACTTTTCACCTGCTGATGACAACTGCAGCTAATTTAAAGTTGTTACCTTTATGGGCTTTATCCACAACGCATTTCGTCCTTCTGGGACTCGTCAGGCGGATGGTGGCCACTAAAAATCAGCTAACTACATGCAAACAAAACTCACAACACATAACCAAACCTGTGGTAGGGCCACGCAAGAAGCAAATTCTGCATGCATGTTGTCATCATCAGCAAGGTTACTTCACACACCATTCATACTGG